>JALRML010000049.1:0-177068 GCA_026120125.1 Pseudocercospora vitis
CCCCCCCCCCCCCCCCCCCCCCCCCCCCCCCCCCCCCCCCCCCCCCCCCCCCCCCCCCCCCCCCCCCCCCCCCCCCCCCCCCCCCCCCCCCCCCCCAGAAACATGAATTTCATGATAGCATGTGCGCGAAATGGAACTATGATGACGATGATGAGTTGGACATGTTTTCGACCTCTTTTTTTTCTCTTTCTTTTTCGTCTCTATCTCTCTCTTTCTCTCTCTCTCTTTCTCTCTCTCTCTGTCTGGCCTGACATGATCTCGCGAGTCGGCATCGGCATGTCACACTCACTTTCGGATGCGTTGGGGAAGTCTCGATTCGGTGGTTTCCTTGCCGTAGTGATGTTCCACAGGAGAATACATCGAACCAAGTCCTCCGTGTGATATATGGGCGCATTTGGTTGGGGGGCTGGGGGAATAGGTGTTGTCAAAAGTGACCTGCGTATGTGATGACGCGCGATCGGTGCGCCGGGCACAGCGCACCCAGCAGGTAAATCACACAAGGGCTACTACAGGACGAATTTGACGGAAGATACGGGACACGGGGCGTACATAAGCATATCTTTCTTGTGTGAAACTCTTAACTGAACCGGCGCATGATGATAAATACACTCGGTCTGTCTTTGCCCCGTACGTATGGATTCTCGTCCCTTTCAAAAGAATTCTCGTGTCCATGGTCGTGACGACGATGCCAGCCTAGCCTCTAAACCACTCACTTCTCAAAAAATTACTTCGATGCCGCACCACCCGAATTGAGCCAAGAGAATGCCGATGCGCCACCTATGGGATTCGGCTTCGTCTTGGGAGGCTGGTTGGAAGCCGATCCCGCCGCGTTCGCTGGGTTGGCGTCCTCCTTTGTGACGGTTTTAGAGTCCAGGTCACTTCTTCGACGACCTTCGTCGAAGAACCGACTCTTACCATCAGCGGGGCTAGAAGCGCCGAGAGTGGGTGTTGTGCCGGTCGAGAAGATCCGGCTGGCAGTCTTGGGTTTGAGGACTTTGATGCCCGTATCCTTTCGCTGGTACGATGTCTCGCGGTTCTTGCTCGCGCTTGCCCAGTCTAGGCCGCCTGATTGCGTCGTGGCTGAAGGAGCTCCGTCTCGTCGCCAGTTGCTCCAGATGGCTGGGCTGCTGCCAGAACGGAGTGGGGTCGTCTGAGAACCGGCTTCTGCGGGCATCTCCTCCCGGTCTGATCGATCGGACTTGGTGTTCAGCATGTTCAGTGAAGGGCGTGCAATGCTAGATTGTGGGCTCGAAGGTCGGTCACTGTCTGATCCGATAGCACCGAGCTTGACGGAGTCTGCACTTCCGACCTCAGCTGCGATGGCACCAGGAGGCCGATATTTGCCAGGAGGAGGACTTGCTGCTGATGATACTGACGCGGTAGAGCTGCCTTGGCCAAGACCATTCAGATACGGTTGTTCCCTCGCCGGACGTGCAGCCTTGTTCATGCGCGGGGCTAGCTGAGCCTTGCCGCTGGCGACGAATAGAGTGTTGAACGATGACTCATTCTCGGGCCTGGATAAAGGAATGCTGAGCTTGTTCCGCTCATTATCGTAAATGGTCATGCTATTCGACGAAAAGAGGATGTCTGCATTGTGAGCACGCAGCACATCACTGCCCAGAAAGATCTGGAGTGCCTTTTCATTCTCGTCAGAATCTGGTTGTTCGATGACACGAAATTCCACCGTGAGAGATGGTAATTGTGGTGCCGGGCTGCTAGATCGCGAGGATGCTGGATGGGGCACGGCTTCTGGAAAGAAGACCGGCAGCTCGACTACCCGCGTACCATCATCGTCGGTAGTGATTGATGATTCGAAGCCAAGTTTCTCGATGAGTCGAAGATCCAGGAACGAGCGATATGAGCCTGTACAGACAGCAGCATACAGCAGAGCATCGTGCTTGAAGTTGGTGTTCATCCAGCATCGAATGATTGCCGGCACTGCACCTAGAAGCATGAGTCCGGGAGCCAGGCCGGGAACTTCCATGGCTGATCTGCTCGGGTCAGCGAACCCAAAAGCCGCAGTGTCGAGGTTGATACTGTTTGCTCGTCCGGATGCAGCAGATCGCATCGAGTGTACAGAGCTGGCACGACCTTCGGACTTGTGAGATGACGTTCTCTCGTCCAGCCGAAGACCCCCGAGACCACTACTGGTGCGAGACAAGAAGTCTACAGAAGGCCGAGAGGAATGCGAGACATAGTTCTGGTTCGCAGACTCGTCGAAGCGAACGCTGTTGGCTCTCGAGGCTGCTCCCATGCCCCTCCGCGGCTCGGCCTCGGCGTCCAGGTGCAGACTGCTCATCAGATTGTTGGCCTCGTCGTCGAAGTCAGCGAAGCGGTCAGGAGGCGGCTGCTGCAGAGGACCTATTGGAATGTAATCAATATACGTATCTGAAAGCACTCCACCCCATATACATACCGTGCTGCGGTGTTCCGCTGAGCACGCTGGGAAAAGGCGACTGGTTGCCCCAAACACTCTTCATGCGGGCATCGTCGTCTTGCCTGCGTTCCAACCTCGCGATTCGTTCGGCGTGCTCCGCCTGGATCTGCTGTACCCGAGTGATGTCGCCTTGTAGACGCCAGGTCTCGTTAGTGGTGGTGTATGACGGGGTGAAGGACTGGCTCTGCGGGTCCATCATGCGACTGCCACATTCGAACAGGCCGCCGGTGATGCGACGGCCTCGGTGCGCACGCTGATGCGCTTGCCAGTACGCGCAAATGCGATGCGGCGCCGCACCTCCGTTGCAATGATCCTCCTCTCCTTCTCCTCCGATGCTCTACGGCGAGCGCCGTGTATCTGCGGTTGTGCCCTCCGCCACGGCTGCTGTCGTCCGCTGTTGTACGTGGAATGCTTGTCGGTGGTGGTGACCCAGGCAATCCAAAGCTCTTCTGTGGTTCTCGAGCGCTGTGGAGCTTGCCCGGTAGTAGTTCGAATGTGGCAGGTCTATCTTCGCGGCGCTCTACTGTGGACGATACGGTGCTTGGCAATGCAGGTTTTGCGAGACCGGCGAGAGGGACTAGCTCTGTGTGTGCGCTGGTGGTGTGCAGTTGTGCGAGGGCCGAGTATGGCGGCGGCGATGGTTGCGGCGGTCAAAGACGTCTCAATATCGGCGCCGGGTGAGAGTTTGGCTGTGAAACTCGATGAGCAAAGGCGACCGGGATCAGGGATGTTGATCGCGCTGCGGGATCTGCACTAGGACATGTGCTGGCGATGAGCAACATGAAATCAACACATACTGGCGACTGCGTGTGGTTGCTCTTTTGTGGTAGTTCGAATGCGGCTTCATTCCTCGAAGCAACTTGCCGCTCGGAGGAGGAGCTAGTGCTCGCTTATGCTGTGGCGGACGACGTTCACGTGGTAGAGCAGGCATCATACACGGCTCGAAACAGGAATTATCACGCAGGCTGCTGAAGTGTAGATGTACTCGGAAAATGCTGCGGAACTCGCTATATGCTGGACAACCCACGACCGTGTGCGCCCATCCTAGGTCCAGCCCATGATTTCGTGTCTCATACTTAGTAACCTCGATAACCGCCTGAATACTCCATCAATACTTTTTCGGTGCCCACCAACGCCTCGTCACCACAACTCATGCATCAACCACCTCGAGATTGTTCTTCTTAAAAAACCAAATCCCGACGGCGGTGATAGCGACCGCGATAGCAAAGCCAATGCCGACGAAGCTGGTCACTGTCAGTCTGGCTGATGCTCGAGTCAACATGGCGCAACTTACATCGTGCTGAAATTCGTATCCTCGGTCTGCTTCTGGACGGCCTCAGACACAGATTTCGCTTTGTCAACCGCGACATTGGCCTTATCGACAGCAGCCTTGACGACATCTTTCTCATCGACTGCACCTCCCCGCTCTTCCTTGGTAGGCGTCATGGGCGGTGTCATGGGCGCCGCTGGCCGATCCGTGCTGTCAAATATCTGCACGCGAGGTACATCTGGGTTGGACTCTGCTTCCTCGTCCTTCTCGTCCTCCTCATCCGCCTCTTCTTCGCCCTCCTGCACGCTTGCCAGCGATGGAGATGATGTCGAAGCTCCAGAGTCACGCGCAGCTGTCGGGGGACTGCGGGTATGATCGGAAGTCTCATCTTCAGGCAGACTCTGCTTTGTACGTTCGATATGGTCCATGATCGCTCCATGATCTTTGGGGAATTGTTCAATGGTCATGTCGGTTGGATCTGCCTCGGCCGGGATAGAGTCATTGCTGCTGTTGCGGCCGCTGAGTAGTGGCGATATCTGGTTGACACCATCTCCATGCAGCTTATCGTCTGGCGTCATATTTTCGTGCCGGAAAAGTGGTGAATGAGATTGCTCGTGCGACGATGGCGAACCAGACTCATGGTGCAAGAGTAAACCTTCGGGTTCGTGGCCGTCCTCATTCACTTCTTCCTCGTTATTATCATCCTCGGCTGGGTACAGTTGCTCATGACCCATCACCGGAGCAGCATGGTGTTCATCGGTAGGAAGCGAAAGGTGGTGTTCGTTAGCCTTCAACACTTCTGGCTTCTCTACGCCTGCACCATGGTGGACCTCATGCTGCATGAGTGGGGCGTCATCTGCCGAGTCTGGTCTGGCATGCGTGGAGTCCTTCGCAGGAGGTTCAATGACACGCACGGGTGTCTTGTGGTCGGCTTTAACCACTACTTGGTTGTTGTTGTTGCCCATTCCATCCTCGACCTGCGGTTTCGTGTCATCACAGACCCACCAGTCTCCGGGACCAAGTCGAAGCTTGTACTGGTATTCTCCCTCGGAAGCACGAAATGTCTTGGAGAATTTGTATCCTCCTCGTTCATCCTGGGAGACCTCCATCTCGATAGGAACCCATTGCGGATCGCTGAGACTTGTGGAGATGTAAACCGGGGGCTGAAGGCCTGGAGAGCCGTAATTGACGGTGATGGGGATCTTCATCGCAGAGGATGCGTCCGGGGGAACAGGATGGGATGGGATAGGGCCGATCCAAGAGGGGCGCTTGGGGATAATCGTGGGACGTGCGGAAGAGAGTGCTTCTAGCTGCTTGGTGACCTGAGGAGGAGCGGTGTCGAGCACGGCATCGATAGAAGGCGCAGGAGATTTGTGAAGCTGTGAGGGTACTCGCTTTGTCACAGATGGCATGTTAGCGAGGTCTCTCGCTGGTGGAGCAGATGAGTTCGTCGCAGCTGGACTGTTGCGGGCCTCAAAGGAACTCTTGATATCTGCGACGCTCTTTCGCTTGCTGGTCATAGGAGGGGGATATGGTAGCTGATTTGAGATAGTCGGCGAGGTCTTTCCTGTGCAGGCGAGCGGGAGGGACCTGGGAGAGTGTAGGAAATTGGTGGATCGCTTACCTGTTCACCCGCAATGCGAGGCGTAGTAGCTGATGGCAGGAACAATGGCGGCGGCAGGTGTTATTGCTCTTGTTCTGACAACCGAATGCGAATGATGCAGTCTTGGGGTACACGTAAGTAAGTCATCGGCGGACGAAGAAGGCGAGCCCCAGCTCCCCAGTCAATGCCCACGCAATTGCCGGGCCGTAACGATTGTGCAGTGCGAACAATTCCTGCTGAGCTCAGTCAACCATGGAACTGGCCGGCACCCAAGCTGCTGCCTCTTTATTAATCTGTGGCTGCCGAGCCGGTGCTGGGGAGGGCCGAATGCGTTGAGAATGCGGCATTCACCACAACATCTCGCACAGCATCACGGTATCACTGTATCACCCGCTGTAATTCTATCTGTGGTGCACGCGGGCATCGGAACAGCCGAATCATTGTCTGTGTTATGGCTGGAGGGTCACGGAAGAACACAACCAGAATGCCGGGTTGGTGACGCCGCAGTGATGGAAGATCCAGGGCAACGTGAGGATGGCACGAGGGGATCGGCGTTGAGTCTCGGTGGTGAAGCCGATTCGTTGAGGAAAGTAGACTTCGGCCGGAACCTGCTTTCTCACATGCAAGTATGCTGCCGCACACATCAACCCAGAAGCATCGCGATTTTCTCGCGATGCGCGCCGCTGCCGACTCACACGAGTATTGCTGCAAGAAATTAACCCGGTCTTTGCGCATGTGACGTTCTACTACTCGGAGGCGAAGCGGATCTGCGGAATCAACAGCAATGTCAGATACATGTAATCCAGATGTCATGCAGGCTGTAGTAGTACCACGCTGATCACAGTGAACAAGCACGAGGGTGCCATACACTGCCGAACGCTTACAGCGCCTACTATCTTCTGCGAATCCTGGCCGCTGAACAATGCCGACCAAAAATCAGCCAAGCAACATGTGAAATGAGGCTCTTGACCTTCTCCAGGCTCTCAGGTAGCAGCAATCCCATCTGTGCCTCCTTGATACTCGCCTTGAATTCCAAAAGCTCTCCCCACTGCTTCTCCACGCCCTCGAGCTGGCAAGACTCCTTGTACTGGTCGCTCGTGTCAGGTCGGTAATGCTGAGGATAAGCTATTCGCGGAGAGGTTCGATGGCTTTTCGAGCCGCTGCATCGAGGCGATGATGGTGTGGACGTTCGTTGAGCCCGACATTCATGCGCTTGGACCTCTGATTGGGAGTCCTGATTGCGACCGTGTGTATGGTGCAGAGTGCACTCTTCCTTCTCCCAGCGATTGAGTAACATGTGCTTCGGCTTCTTTCTTTCATGCAGTCCAGTTTCGCGACTGGGCAGCGCGTGCATTTCGTCACGCACGCGTCGGTTCTATGGTCCAGGCCTTTGGCGTGACGACTTTGCCGGTTCCTGCGCGCCATGTTATATGATGGAGTGATCGGGGAGACAGGCTATGACTAGACAGAAGGTCGAGGAGACGCGAAATTGAATAGCCGGCTATCACATACATTGCAGTCGTTGCAAGCCAGGTCTACACGCCTTATGGGAAAGACAACACAGGCCAATCCTCCGACATCCAGCCATCGCTGGAGGTCGATGGACCTACCGTTGGTCACAAGCTAGAAAGGACAAAGGAGACTTCACAACGAGGCGCAGGGTATGGGTTAGGTAGAGGGGATCACGATTCACACCTGGCATACCAGGCGAGTCGTCGGGCAAGGCGTAGACAAGGCGAAGTTGTGGGCGACGACGACGAGGAGTGGAAAGCAGAAAGTTATAGGCAACTGCGGGAAGTGTTCGGGCCACTGGTAGGCTTGTTGCTGCACGGGCTTCACTTCATTTTCACATGCCCCAGGATGAGCTACAGCCGCGCTGCACGCGATGTCAACGGCATTGCAGCCCACGAGCAAGTTATTGAACAACAATGACATGGCGACAAGCTCACGATGTCTCCGCCGAGGATGTCATTCGTCTTAGCCCAGCATGTGTGCTGCTATTACCCGACACCGACAAGCCAAGTAAAGCACAGCATTTCAATCGCTATCCAAGTTCCCCAAGTGAATTCGAAGCCCGCTCAGTGACCTTTCCGACAAGTCTATGAACAACTCTTAAAGCCCAGCATTCAAAAGAATTCTGGAAAGACTGCTGAGGCTTCATGCAATTCTCTGGGATAGTCCTATTGATTGCGCCATTATTGTTCAATGTCCTGATATATGCTGGCTTGCAGGCGTGTGAAGTAGTCGAAGGTATGGTTCCTGAGAGTCCGATGATGAAAAATCTGGATATCAGTGAGGTCGTGGGAAAAGCTGGGGAAGTGTTGTAGGAGGTACGAACTTCGAGTGAAGTTTAGGATGAGGCATGGGTGACTCGGCTCTTGTCCGGGCGCGGGTGAAGGTATTGGGAAGGAATTTGAGAATTGGACAAGGGGTTGGCGCCGGAGGAGGAGGAGTTCAAAGGGCTTTGAAGAAGTCTGTTCAGGACTCGGTAGGCAGAAATGAGGTTCAGGTAGGCGTACAAGGCCGGCACTCCGGGAAGCGCCAGCAGAGGAAGCAAACGCAACCAATCGTGACGCATATCAAAGTCCATCGTGGTGTCGACCAAGCCCCATCGAAGACCTCGTGACAAGAATCCTCCAGGGCCAGTTCCCACCACATTTGTTTATCTACACCCTCACCACCCCACCCTCACCCCAAACCCTCCCCAACCTCATCACCAGGCAAAGCAAAATACCTCATCTCCACATCCACCCCCACCTCTCCCTCTTTTTCGCTCACCACCTTTTCCCTCAAAAACGCATAAGCCGCGTACTCCCTCCGCCTGTCATCCCTCACGACAAAACTCCAACACTTCAATCTCAGACCTTCGAGAGCCTTGACGAAGCTCAAATCCGTCACCTCCCGCACATAAATCGGATGCGAAAACTCGAAATACTGCACCGGTCTGGCTTCCTTCGGGAGAGGAGGCGTGTAGTCGTCGTAGAACTCGCCGTTTTCGTCAGCATCTTCCGGGATGGGCTCGCTGACACGGTGGTGGACTTCGTAGCCTGTGGGGATGTGGTTGGCATTGTGGGACCCGGCGTCGGAGCGCATGAGGAAGTCGAGGAGCAGGACAAGATGCGCGTCGACCACGCTCAAACGGATCGTGTATCCGTGGCGGGATGTGTGGTGCTGGATGGCGTTGAGTTTGTGCACGGCGAAGGCGATGTCGTGATGGATGTCACCTCGGGTGTGGTATTCGTCGTAGCCGCTGGGCGCGAGCTTGGAGGGCGGGATGTTGAAATGCAGCGCATCGTATTCGATCAGCCTGCCGAAGGGGTTGTGCCAGTTGTGCCAGTTTCTTTGGAGAAGTTGGGGCGGGGGTCGGGTGAGGTAATCGATGAGACTTTCATCTCGTTCTTCGCCGAGCACTTTGAGAATTCCGTCTGGGAAACGGATGTTGCGAAAGGTTTCGGGGCAGAACCTCTTGCGCGAGAGCCGGAGAGCTGTTTGAAAACTTTCTTCTTGATCGTCGACATCTGCTTCCTCAATGGTGGGCGGGTCTGGCGTGCTCGACATGGTAGAGCATAAGGCAGCGTTGGTGATGCACTCTGTGCCTTTTGTGTCCTCGCTGGCGTCGGGTTGTGCTGCCGACGCCGACCGAGCTTATCAACATGTCAGTGTGTCCGCTCCATACCTGGCTACCCATATAGTTCCGCTCTGCAAGGAAATCACGGATGAGACTTACGACTGCCATTTGCTGTGACCTTGCGCGACTTCGAGGGAGTTTCACACTCATTCATAGTCGAGGACCAGGTCGAACCACTGCTTTAGTCGGGTGCATTTGTCTGGAAGAGGTCTGCCAAGCGTTGATGTCAAGATCTCCGAAAGTGAAGGTGCAGATCAGGCTTCAAGTGAAGCACCAGCTCATGGCCCGAGCGTCTGCACGTGAATTAGCGCCAATTGCCTCAATGTGAAGCAACGATATTGACGCCGTGACTAGCCATAACTGAAGTGAAGCGCCCTGAGCAGCGCGAGGCTGAATCCTTTACCCTTACAGATCTGTACGTGCCTGAAACCCCAACGCCATGCTATGCATACAAACATCCGAACTTCCATATAGTCCCGATACCAAAAGCCCGTCCGAAAGCGTGAAAGGGATCATGGAAGCGTTACTCATCCGAAGATCCTCAGTCTGCTGCATCCGTGATACACCCGTGGCTGGCGTCCTTGACATTCCTAGCATATTTGAAAAGAGTACCTTTCTGGTACTTGAGCGGCGGCGCCTTGAATTCTAGTTTTCGCCTTTGCAGCTCTTCTGGCGACTGGTCAACAATGTCAATCACTCTCTGCTCCGCATCGATAGTGATGGTGTCACCATCTCTGACAAGACCAATCGGCCCACCTGCTTGTGCTTCGGGGGTGACGTGGCCAATGAGGAAACCGTGAGAGCCACCAGAGAATCGTCCATCGGTGATAAGGGCCACGTCGTTTCCAAGGCCAGCACCCATGATGGCGGAGGAAGGCTTGAGCATCTCTGGCATACCGGGACCGCCCTTCGGACCCTCGTATCTGATAATCACGACGGTTTTCTCGCCCTTCTTGAGCTCACCTCTTTCTAGTGCCTCAATGAATAGGTCCTCCGCATCGAAACACTTCGCCTTGCCCGTGAATACCGTACCCTCCTTGCCAGTAATCTTGCCCACGGCACCCCCAGGAGCAAGAGAGCCACGCAAGATACAGATATGGCCAGTCTTCTTGATCGGATTGCTAAGCGGTCGGATGATCTCCTGGTCGGCAGGGAAGTCTGGTGCATTCTCATAGTTCTGCTTGATGGTCTTGCCAGTCGCAGTGATACGGCTCCCGTCAACGAGACCTTCCTTGAGCATGAACTTGATCAAGCTAGGCGCACCGCCAATGTCATACAGATCCTGGAACACATATTTGCCGGAAGGTTTGAGGTCAGCGAGGAAGGGTGTTCGGTCAGTCACTGACTGAAAGTCATCGATGGTAAGCTCAATACCCACGCTGTGGGCGATCGCGATCAAGTGGAGCACAGCATTGGTGGAGCCGCCAGTGATGTTGATCAGAACCATGGCGTCCTCAAGCGCCTGTCGTGTTATAATGTCGCTGGGTCGAATGTCTTCTTTCAAGAGGTTCTTGATGGCCGGTCCGGCAGCCATACACTCAAGCTGCTTCGCCTTACTCGCTGCAGGATTTGTCGAAGATCCGGGGAGAGTCATACCCATCAGCTCGATGACGGAAGCCATTGTGTTCGCCGTATACATTCCACCGCATGCTCCGCAGCTTGGGATGGCATGCCTGACGATGTCCTGCCTTTCGACCTCGCTGATTTCTCCACTCAAGAAGGCGCCATACGATTGGAAAGCCGTGACGATGTCCAATTTTGCATTTCGTGGTTCCTTTCCGCAGCCAGGTGCGATTGTTCCACCATACACCATCAAACTAGGTCGGTTCACACGGCCCATGGCCATGATGACACCAGGCATGTTCTTGTCGCAGCCAGGGATGCTGATATTTGCATCATACCACTGACCTCCCATCATGGTTTCGATAGAGTCCGCAATCAAATCTCTGCTCTGCAGGGAATATCTCATACCGCTGGTACCCATGCTGATCGCGTCACTCACACCGATCGTATTGAACTGCATAGCCTGAAGACCGGCCTTATTCACACTCTCAGACACCTTGTGGTTCAAGTCCAGGAGGTGCATATTGCATGGGTTGCCACTGAACCACACCGAGGACACACCGACTTGTGCCTTGTTCATGTCCGCCTCTTTCATCCCGGTGGCGTACAGCATTGCCTGCGAGGCACCCTGCGATTTGGGCTGTGTGATGTGTTTGGAGACTGCATTGAGACCTTGGGCGTCGTCGTTGACTGGCGAGGCTCGTAGACGGCGTGTGGTCTGCGAAAGAGAGCGTCTGTAGCATTGGGAGTTAGTGGTTGTGCATCTGAGTAGCCATTGCAGGATCAGCATACATTGAGTGCCATTGCGCTCTTGAGCACCACGCTGGACGCGCAGCCTGCGCGCTTCTTCCAATGGCAAACATGGTGGGCGTTGTGGGAGTCACCAGAAACAAGCAGCTCTTTGAAGACAGAATTATTCAGGTCGGCCCCCGATTGCGGAGAGTAAGCAACATTGCTTTGGTCAGGTATGCCTGAGCCCGTCGAGAGCTTGACTCAGAGTTTGACTCAGGGCTCATCAAATTAGCTTGGCATTCCCGAGGCTCCGCACCTGTGTGCCCTCTCCACTTCTTCGACCTCCGCTCGAGTTCGTCTGGCGCAAATGCGTGGAATGTGAGTTTGAGGGTTAAACAAGCCACAGCGCCAGATACAGCAGCACCTGACTGAAATTATTTCCATGAAAGTCTGTTCGGGCGAGGAGTCCCAAGCGGTGGCACACCATCTGCTACTTCGATCTGCAGATGGTACAGATGACAGGAGATCGACGGGCCCAGACAATGAATTGCAATGATTAATTCATTCTCGAACTATTTCAATCCCTTTTCCGCGCTCACAAGCTTCTACCTACGTACCACATACGCTGATGAACTTCTCCCGCTCCAGCTCCTCCCGCTTTGCTGTCTCAATGTCGTTCTGAAGGACTGAGACTCATTGTACACCTCACGGATCTTATCCGTCATCTTCCTGATTGAGAATACTGGCGGCTCGACCGTGCGTCACTTGAGCTCCTACTCCGTCCATTACTACGGTCTCTCGGAAGATTTTGCACACTTGGCTGGGCCCAGTTGGTGTGATGCGTGAGCCTGTATAACCAATCGATCGCAGCTAGCACATGTCTCCATAGAATGCAACATAAGGACTTCTTCTGTTTCTCGCAGATGGCTCTGTGGTGGGGTTTTCTGCACTCGTCATTGGTCGGTGCGCTTTTGTTGCAATGTATAGAATAAGTCAGATGCCACCAATGAGGACGAAGCTGAGTGTTATTGATAAGGCAACCACAGCGTCTTGGAGATGGTGACAAGTTGGTGATTCGCCGCCGCTGCCTTCTGCTCGAGTGTATAGTGGAGAGATCCGGACATGCGAGGACATCATACAACAGTATGCGTTGGCGGGCCAGAGAGAGGAAAGTAATCGTTCTGCAAGCAAGAACACGATCACGAAGAGAAGATGATATAGGTGGTTTGTTGTTTGTCTTGCGTGTAGGAGATATGACGACAAACCAAGAACAGTGTTTGCGAACACCAGGTAGCATGTTGAGCCGTCAGCATCAAGTAAGGCTGATGACCGGATATGGAAGAAGCTGTCTTGCAAAAGTCGGTCCGCCTTTAGGTGCCGTGGATGTACCAAACCAAAGCGCTGGAGCATCAAGTTGAGGTCTGTGCCTGTCCTCGAAGGTAGAGCAGAGACCTATTGAGGAGGCTCTTGCTACACAACGAGTATCTGCAAAGTTCTTAGTACTCCAGGTCAGCATAATCTATGGCTATACCGAGAATTGGTCTAGGGTAGCAGCCTCTGGCATCGTCGGGCCTTTGAAGTTGCTGTATAACGGAGAGGGGTATCAAGCATCTCGCGGTGGGTCCATTTTCCACGGCAATCTTGTACTTCATACCGTCGACCTATGTGGATGTGGCAGATGTATATGTGGGTGTAGACAAAGATGATACATGAAGCGCGACAAGAGCTCCAGCCCACTTGGCGTCCGCGGGTCCCAGCCTCCACCAAAACATCTCATTTTCCCGTAACACTTCCACATCACCTCTCACAGTGCCCACGATCATTCGGCCTCCTCTTTGCCGTTGTCATCCAAGGAAATCGCTACTATCTTGCCGCACACTATGCGCTACACGCGTATCAGCCGCGCATGCTGACCGTCTGCCCCCGTGCTGGCTTTCGACTTTGAGGCAGCAGCAGTCTTCCTCATACCTGTGCCGACGATGAACGCTGATGATGCTCGAGACATGCGGGCTTTGCTGCATACCGATCGCCCGAGAACACCATCATCACGAGTGCTAATGAGACGACTCCACTGGGAACATGGCGAGAGATAGCCATACAAAATCGCGATTGCAAAAGCAGGCGAGAGAAGCTTGTCCTGCCATGGGGGCACCTGACCTGTACTTCACCGTGAGTGCATATTTCCTCGTGATTAACACCGTGACTGAAGATCGCTGATAGGATATGTCTAAAGCTTGGTGACCCTGGCAGGGCGTGCGAAGACCCGTTGGGGCTTGTGTCTGCAGTAAATGCTCATTGTATGAGTAGACACAGGCACGGCCCCTATTGATAGGGCTCATGATCTCGTCGGAGACCAAAGACCAAGTCCTGTCGCACAACATTCAGATGCGAACTGCTCCGTTTGCTGGAATGAACATTTCTTCGAAGCTCCCACGGCTGCCATTGCCGACCCTGTCGCTCCAAGGATTATATTTGAGCAAGTTTCTCGGCCAGGCATGCCCACCTATCAGTCGACATCCATACTTATCAATCCTATACGAGAAACACACATCTCGTCGGAAGGTTCGAATTACCGCAGAGCTGTTAATCGCAGAATTCTGGCGTGCTCGACACCCGGCATATGTAGCGAGTGTCAGTCGATGTGTAAAAGGCGAGCCTGCGCTGCGAGACCTCTTACCATGACCAATATGCGCTCCCGCAAGCCTTCGTATCCAAGATGGCAAATCCTCTCACCCTATGTAGCATCATATTGTGCCTTGTGACAGCTTCCAATGCTTCAAGAGGAGTTGCTGGCCATGGATTCGTTGGATATGGCATCAACATGTATAAACCTGTGTGTGCCACTGCCTGCCGCGATAGTGTCTCTAACCCTCTTCACTGCAATGGGACTACGTCCGAGCATCAAATGGTGAAGCGCATGAGCAGCATGGCTGGAAAGCCCAGTCCAGAATGCTATGCAACAAATCAATTCTTCCTACAGTCGGTACGACTATACCGAGCTATCGGGCCACAGAGCTTCTGCTGACAGTCACCATTCTAGGTGGCATACTGCATCTCCACTCGCTGCGAAGATATCCCCATGTGGCGACTGGAAAAATGGTGGGCGCACCGAATACCGGGAAGACAACCGCACCAGCCTCTGCCTTCACAAACTTATCAAGAGACACTGGCGACCATCACCGCAGCTCCCAACTCAACAGTCCCGAGCAATGAAATGCTGATGGGCACGACGCTCGTCGACGAGGAGACCTACCTAAGCAATTTTCTGGCCGATGGTATATTCGAAGTCAACGAAGCGACTCATGTTCGCTATGGGTATGGATTTGCCGCTAAATGTGCTTGAGTCTGGCTGATAGTTCGCAGTCTGGTACTTCTACTTACTGGTGCCGGGATCCCGTTCGGGCTGTCCTTGCTGCGATTCTTCCCATTCCCACGCCCACTCGTCAGTCGCTTCAAGGCGAACTTTATCGACCCACCGGTCTTTGGTACCAGACACCGGGTCGCCTGGCTCGGTACGTACATCGCGCCAGCCCGCGGCCAGGCCTTATTCATTGCATACCTGTGGATTATCAACATTGTTCTGTGCTCAGCTGGCTACCAGAACCGGGAGCCGAACTCTTGGTATACCGATGCAACGGAGCAGACAATGACCTACATCTCCTACCGCACTGGTGTTCTCAGCTTTGCGAACCTTGCCTTGCTGGTCCTCTATGCTGGTCGCAACAACATTCTTCTCTGGGTCACTAATTGGTCGCACAGCACTTTCTTACTCGTGCATCGCTGGATTGCCTTCATCTGCTGTCTCCAAGCCTGCATTCACTCTGCTATGCTGTTGCATATATACATAGTAGCTTCGAATTACGACTACACCTCCGAGCACAAACTAGCTTACTGGGCGTGGGGAATAGTGGCTACGTTGGGACTGGTCATACTTCTACCGACATCGCTATTTTCTGTCCGCGAAAGGTTTTACGAGCTTTTCTTGGCCTGGCACGCGACGTTAGCATTCGTCGTACTGTTGGGATGCTACTATCATGTCGTCGAGGCTTTCGGCCACCAATGGGGCTACGAGACCTGGATCTATATCGCTTTTGCGTGCTGGGCTTTCGACCGCTTAGCACGAGTCGCGAGGATAGCGAGAAATGGTGTCAGACACGCGCAAGTTACAGTCCTCGATGAGGACTACATTCGGCTTGATATACCTGGAATCACAGCATCTGGACATGCATATCTGTATTTCCCGACCTTGACTTGGAGGATCTGGGAGAATCATCCTTTCTCGG
The DNA here is from genome assembly GCA_026120125.1 of Pseudocercospora vitis. NCBI lineage: Eukaryota > Fungi > Ascomycota > Dothideomycetes > Mycosphaerellales > Mycosphaerellaceae > Pseudocercospora > Pseudocercospora vitis. The sequence goes on from JALRML010000049.1 coordinate 15,517, forward strand.
TAGCCTGTGCTATACTATCGGAAAACAGACCATCCAGCGCGCACACCAGCCAACGATCGTCAACTGCAGACCCAGAGAAGCTCCCCACCGACGAGAGCATGCTTGGCGACTTACCAACAAGCCCACATATTGAAGATCACGTATCTTATCACCCTGGCATTACGTTCTTCATTCGCACGCATACTGGCCTAACTTCGAAGTTTCGATCACGCCAGAAAGTGCCCGTGCTCGTCGAGTCTTCTTACACGCATGGCTTCATCGAGAATCACCGTCTGAGCGCGTACCCAAATCTGGTCTGCATCGTCGGCGGCGTCGGCATTACAGCCATCTTGCCGTATCTGTCTTCTCGTGTCGGACGCACAAAGCTTTTCTGGGGCCTTCGAACCGCCACACTCGTTGATGCCGTGCAAGACATCTTGTCTGAAATGCCTCGCGCCGAGGTCACGATCGTCAAAGGTAAACGGCTCGAGCTTCGGAGGATTCTGGAATATGAAGTTGCAGCAGACGGCGGTAGAGGCACTGCCATCGTGGTCAGTGGGCCCGCCAGCATGGCGGATGATGTGCGCTGCATTGTCAGCGATCTTGCGAAAAGGGATAAGACGGCTGTGATACATTTTGTGGAGGAGAGCTACAGCTGGTAAATGCCCGAAATGCCAGTCTGTACCGAACCATCAGGCTTGAACGGCAACTTTGCTATGTTTGGACCAATTCCTCCCAAGCGAATGGGGGATCTGCAGCCCTGCCCTCTTCGTATGTCTATCAGTGCACGAGCTATGCTTTAGATGGCTGCTTGTTTGTCGGCACATGTCCCGAAGCAGTCGGCAAAGTCGTGCCGGCTTCAGCTCGAGCTTCACAGCCTCATTACATCCGCGCGAAAGCGGCCGTGGCCCAGCTAGACTATTCGCCGCGTTCCCGTGAGACTTCCACTCGTATTTCTACCACGGAGGATGTGGCCGAAGGATTTAAGCCAGGTCATGCGAAGCAGAAAGTGAACCACTGAGAACGATTCCGAATGACGTCTGCACAGCCTCTCGAATAAAGCCAGACTACTGCGCCATGCACCCGTCTCTGGAGATCAGACCCTGCATTACGCTTGATATATCCTCACGTGTTTGATAGATTAATATATATAATCATGACATGTTGAATGGAGTTTTGAGCTTTGGACGGTGAACAGAAAGCACTCGTCCTATCACTTACGAGTTATGAGCGTCCAGTACAACTGTACAACCATCACACCACAAAACCGCTAGCAACTAGAGCAAGCCACTGCCGAAGAGCTAAGGACACCTTAGCATCCTCTTAAAAACCTACCTGCGATATACGTATAGTAGTAGCAGTATAACTACTGCAAGCACCGCAGCTGTGGATATCACATTCATTCCTCTTCCCAAGGAATTCCTCGCCTCCTCTGCCGACGCTTCATCAAATCCAACAAACCAAAACAAAACGACTACCATACCCACCTCCTCATCGAAAGAACAAACAACACAGTCCACCCACCATCTACCAATAAATCACCCAAAACCCAACAATAAACCCAACAGCGCACCCCCACAACTCGGACAAAACTCCTCATCTCCTGAGCAACAACCAGAACAACACAAATAACCCACGCCTCCTTTAAACAAAGCGCGAAGAAACAAAAGGAAGAGAAAACAACCATGTCCTCCCCTCCACCCCCTCCCAACCTCGCCACCACCTCCCCCTGGAACTCCTCAGGCTTCGCCTTCGCACCGAACACCAACGTGCTAGACCGCGACCGCATGCCGTCGGAGCGAGCGGACGCGGCACGCCAGAAATCCGCGGACGTCATGGCGGCGCTGAAATCGGGGGAGCCGGGCGCGGCGGATCGTGTCATGGGGAGTCAGAAGGAGAGTGGGGCCAAGGGGATCGTGCCGTTGAAGTGGTTGAGGGAGAAGTTGGGGAAGAAGGGGAAGGAGGAGGGGAGAGGGGATGCGGGGAGTGTGGTGAGTGGGACTACGTTGGGTGGGGAGGGGGATGAGACGATCAAGAAGATGTAGGGAGAGGGTGGAGATCAGGATTGATGGATGAGTTTGATCGTATAGATGAGTTGGTTTCTTGTGGTCTACAATTTCTCACGTCGTGTGCATGTAACCCGAGGTTGAGTTTGTGCTCGTGGAGACGCTGGGAGGCAGGTCTTCGGCTTTGGTTCCCCACGCGCTTTCGCTTGGACCGAGCGTGAGCTCGAGGATGCCGCCGTCGAGGAAGAAGCTGTGGGTGATGTAATTCTTGGTGTATGGCTTTCCATCGAGTGTGGCGTGTTGAATGTAGATGTTCTGATAGTCTGTATCAAAGTTGACATTGCGGATCGTTGCCTTCTTGCCGGTGAGCTTGTTACTGATGGAGACTTCTTCGAAAAAGGGTGGGGTAATGAAGTAGACATCTTGTCCTGGATTCGGGAAGATCCCAAGCATGGATAGTGCAATGAAGGAGCCCATAGCTCCGGAGTCATCGTTGCCGGGAATGCCGTTGACAGTATCATTGAACTGGGATGGGATGTAGAAGTGAATCCGTTCTGCGCTCTTGCCTGGGCGACCAGCATAGTGGTAGAGGTACGTATTGAGGAAACCTTGTTCATCACCGATATAGAGAAGACCACTCTCATGTAGGAAGTCCAGGCGTTTCACAAATGTGTCGGCTCCTCCTTGGGTTTTGATCAAGGACGCCATGTCGTGCGGCACGTAGAAGCTGTACATCCAGGATGATCCTTCGTACGTCTCATGGCCGTCAGGATTGAGGTAGCACGCGGTGAAATTGAGCAATGGCGAGCAGAAGATCGGGTCTTGGAATCCCCATGTGCCATTCGGATACTTCGGCATCAGGAAGCCAGTGAATCCGGTATCGTTGCCATTGATGGAGCTGTTCTGGTCTGCCTTCCACATGTTACGCCAGTAGTTGGAAGAGTCGATGTACTTTTCGTAATCTTCCATATAACCCTCACCCTGGGCCATTTCCGCAATGCAGAAGTCGTTGTATGCATACTCAACTGTTCTTGAAATGCTTCGCGTGAAAGGTCCTACCCCGTACGGATCGTAATCATCTGTCGGCACATAGTTAAGGGTCTTCCACGAGTGCAACCCTCCGCGACCCTCGACAGCCCAGTTCGGGGGTTCGACTTCGGCATCTTTTACAACTGCTTCGTAAGCAGTCGTCCAATCTACACCATGGTCGGCTGCAAGCTGGCCCATCTTTACGTAAGTGTCTGCAATGACAACATCGGCATTCGAGCCTCCTTGCGTGAAGCCTTTGCAGAGACTCATGCGGCAGTCTGGAAGCCAACCTTCGTGTCGATATATGTCGATCAGACTTCTTAGCATCTTGATCTGGTGAAGTGGATCTAGCAGAGTGATCATTGAATGGATGCTGCGGTAGGAATCCCATATACAGTAGTACGAGTCGTAGTACGGCTCTGTGCTATCCCACAGAGGGTTCTCACCAGTATAGTCCTGAGGCGAGATGGAAGCACGATAGACTCCGCTCCAGAAAGTCGTCTGAAGGCTGGTGTTGACGCCACCTGGCTTCACCTCAATCACACTGAGAGCGTCAGACCAAGTCTGCTGTGCTGCAGTATGAACTCCATCAAAGTCAAAATCTGGGATTTCCTTTTCTGCGCTACTGCAGGCCTGATCGATGCTGATGAAGCTGACCGCAACACGAGCAAGTATCTGGTTATTGTTCTTGGGTGCGTGAAACCTGGTCCAGGCACCGGCGGGAAGCACCGTATTTATGCCGTCAGTATACACAGACAGGTTCTTGGGTTCGCTACCGGCTCGATTGTTCATGAAGACGCCAGTATCTCGGATGTCAGCCCCAGAAAAGTCGGCGCAAAAGAATAATTCGTAGCTACCAATACCAAAGCTGGGGTTGAAGACTCCGCTCCCGCTGATACGACCGGTCTCTCCATCTACAGAGATCGATCCATTGCTTCGGGATTCCGGCAAATCGGTGAGATCTGCTAGAATCAAAGGGCTGAGCGTAGCATTCTTTTCCGTTGGCTGTTCCGGAAAGGTAAAGCGGTAGAGGGCGGTGTGGTTGCTGGTGGTAATTTCGGCCTTGATCTGTGTCTGTAAAGTAATGGCGAAATACCCTGGGTGCGCTTCCACTGAGCCATTCACTCGAGGTACCGATCGATCAGTAATCGGGAAGACGCATTGGTTCAGGTCGTCATTGGGACATCCAGCCTGCGGGAATATTGGAAAGTTGCCCAATGATGGAGACTGTCAAGACGTCAGCTCTGGTATTGATGCTGTTCTTGGGGCGTATTGTGCTATTGGCCCGAGTGATCGGGCAAACTTGAAATATACTGTGCTCTCTCATAGAGTCTCAAAACGGGAAATTTGTCATCACAAGGTGTGGGAGAAAGCCCTGAAGAGATGTACTCACTCCACCAGTGCCCGAATCATGCATGTGGCTGAATCCTGTGATGTTGCCGGTGTATGGCGGGTCGACACAGGACAGGCATTCCGTTATTTGGTCAGGATAGGACGAGAAGCCCCCTTGATTTTCCGCATTGACGTCGGCAACAGCCTTGGCCATGGCAAAGGGCAGAGTCGCTCCAGCGAAGACATGACCGCCATTGGTAGTGCCAATGATGGGGTCGACCAGGGATAGGATGTCGTCTGCGATGTTGTCTTGTGCCCAAGCAGAATGAACAACGAGACTCAGCGCCAGCCACGTCAGAGGAGCGTTCATGATTGCTCTTCGGGCGCACACCACTTGGGATGTCTGGTGTGAAGAGAGTTGTTGGCCGGGAAGTGCCACGCGATCTCTTTTGCTTCATCTCGATGATAGTTACATGAGCAAGCCAGATCCCCGCTCTGGACGATGGCCATGCTACCAGCGGGATACTACGGCGCTCCACAACCGTGCGCGGGATGATAGCGTATCTCGCGCTACTGCTGGGGGCTAAGTTGGCCGTCACGACTCTCGATCTGTGGTGACGACTGCATTATTCGGCTTTGGAGCAATTGAGGTCCGACGATGTTGTTGGATGTAACCTTAGCAGACCCTCGGAGGGGCTCGGGTAAAGTGAGATGGGAGGCTGGAGTGGGGATGCTTGGCAGGGACATGAAGCTTAAACATCTGACGAACATGTCGAGAGCAGTGAGCACAGTATGGCGTACCCTCCATCCCGTCACGACAGCCGCAACGATATCGATGACAAGTACCTCGATTCTGCCCACATCCACGACTCCGATTCCGAAATATATATATACATCATTATGCTACTGGGTAAGAAGTTGCTGACACTCAGTCGCGCCGCGCAGCAGTGCTAGAATCGTCCTCATCCTCCTCCTCCCGGAAATGTACTTTACGCACCGAGATGAGACGTCTACAATGGAAGCACGTCTTCGATGATCTTCATGTAGTTGACCTTTGGTGTTCCCTTGTCCTCGGCCTCCTCCGTCTTTGGCTCCTCCTTAGGCTCTTCCTTGGTCTCCTCCTTTGGCTGCTCAGTAGCTGTTTCATCCGCGGTCTCGCACTTGCCCTCGTTGTCCGTGACGCATTGAACCTCTGCATCGGCGCGCTTGAGTGGCAGCGAGCTAAGCGGCAGACCCTTGGTCAAGGATGAAATGTCCGGCAATTGTCGCTCCTTGATGGGCAGCGAGCTGAGCGGGAGTGATTTGGTCAGGGACGAGAGATCCGGGAGCTGGCGCTCCTTGATGGGCAGCGAGCTGAGCGGGAGCGATTTAGTCAACGACGAGAGATCTGGGAGTTGACGCTCCTTGATGGGCAGTGAGCTGAGCGGGAGTGATTTGGTCAACGACGAGAGATCTGGGAGTTGGCGCTCCTTGATGGGCAGCGAGCTGAGCGGGAGTGATTTGGTCAACGACGAGAGATCTGGGAGTTGGCGCTCTTTGATGGGAAGCGATCCAAGCGGGAGTGACTTGGTCAGCGACGTGACATCGATTGGCTGGCGCGCCTTAATGGGAAGCTCATCCTCCAGAGACTCAGTGTCCAGCGAGTCGACAATTGGAAGTCCACGTCTGACCACAAGGCCTCTCGCGAGGCCAGTGAGGCCAGCGAGATTCTGGATCTCGGTGTCGGGCAGTTGACGCTTTTCCTGGAGATCACCTGCGAGACTTTCTACGAGCGGAAGGGTTTTCAGGCCTGGCAGCTCGTTCTCCCTCTTGACTGGAAGGAGGCTCTCGATGTCGGGGAGGTCCCGACGGGCGGCAATAGGTTTGGTGAAACCCTCAAGGTCCTTGACGATAGACCTTTCCTCAAGCTGTAAGCACGATTAGTGATGGTCTTGGGACGTATTGCAGAGTGTGTCGCTCACCAGGTCAGTCACGGTCTCGGTCTCAGAAGAGAGAGGGTTGGTTGGGACAATGGGAAAGGCATATGCCGCGCCAGTCAAGGCCGCGACGACGACAGGTGTGAAATGCATGTTGTCTGAAAGAGTGTGTTGATACTTGATTCAAAAGAGTGTCTGGCCACCAAATGGGCACGTAGTTGAGCAAACAGAAGAACAATGTAGCGAGAAGCTGTCCAGGAGGATTGGAGAAACAGCAAACTTATCTTCCAGAGGACAGGAGCGCCTTTTACATGCGCCTTATCATGCGACCATGGTACGGTGTCGACATGCTGCGCGGCTGCGTCGCGTAGAATGTGCTTCTCCTTCATCACATACCGGAGCAAGTGACGCTATCCATACCGCAATCGTGGGCTTCCCATCGCTGCTACGGAATTACACCAATCAAGGCGCCTTACGATGGCGTGTTGTGTTTCATCCCCAACGGTCGTTGCAAAGGAATTGCAGTTGGAAATGTTGATCGCCGTTCTGCACATTAATACAGCCGTTGTCGTACCGTGGGTCATGGATGCTTGACATGGCGATTTCCGCTCATCTGCCCAGGGCAGGACATTTTGCGGTCCGTACATGGCACGATGAAGGGTAGGGAGAAAGGCAAGTTTGGAACCGGCGGCTCAATGAGTGGTACAGGTGCGGTCTTGATGAGATTCACGTGCCAGCGTGTGAAAATAGATCGTGCAAGTCATGACTGGAGCTCCCGGCCAGGAGTTTGTGAGGAGGCTGTGGGGACGCATTGACCTTGCCGGCTTTCTCCGGATGTTTTCCTCTTCGCGTTACAACTCTCATTAACACAAGCATTCGAAAGCAGTTGGAAAATGCTTGCCTTGACAGTGTCCCAATGGCAGGACTAGCCGTTGGCCTCAGGATCAAGACAAATCACGGCTCTGATTGCCATACGTGAGAGTGATCGACGTGTCCGTTACTACGCAATATGGAGTTGAGCATTAGCACTGGCTGGTTCGCGTTCATCATCACAGTCTGCTCGCTTGCAGCCTTTCATCACTTCGGCAGGTGCTCAGAAGCTCACATTCATTGCTGACAGTCCTACCTAGCAGGACGTCGATAACATGCCCGGGCTGAGATGCCGGAGGATGAAGCTCTCTGATCAACAGTCGACGAGGCAGCCACTAGCGGGAAACTAGCAGCCTTGGGGACTTCTACCGCGAAAAAACAACAATATGTTGCAAATTGCGTGCTATTGGGACTGAATGTGCAATAGCGATGATCTCCCTGTGCATCGACGCACCACATCCCGGGCATAGAACGAAGTACCGGAACGTCCCACCAGGTGATTCCACGTACCCGATCTGGCAGTGGCACGTTCTGCTATACAATACGAGCACCACGTCTTCCCTGTCGCGCTCGTATACGATTCTGAACGAGAAGAGCTATTCGGAAGCAAGCTGCGGAACTGGGATGCCTCAGTCCTCCAAGCAAAGAGCTAGACGATAGACGGCAGGAGTGCTGCGCAATGGGTCTCCTCCCCTCGCACGGATGGTGGTCCTGTTGAATATCGCGAGACGAAATCCCCAGCATGAAAGGTGGACAAGCTGCTCAGCTCGAACCTGAGCTCGTTGGCAACCCAAAGGTCCATGACCTCCACATCGACTGAGGGTCACATCTGTCTTGTGCTTGCTCCAGATTCCAAGCATACGGCTGACGAAGCTCTTCACCTAGAATCGAGGTTTTACATATTCTTCGCTGTGTCACTGTGATGCGCTTCGAAATATCGACATTGCTATACACCGTCACCTCGCACCACGCACACACTGACGCTGATGGCGTCGAGCTTCATAAGCGATGAGAGCTCGCATATATCGAACACTGCATGGGTAGGTGATGCCAGTCCGCGATGTGCCATGGAGATCTGAGTCTTCTCTACTTTACCACGGGGCGCACTTCTGCATAGCACTTGCGCGTACCGACGCGCATACCCGTCGCAAATGGCAGCCGATCAGAGGCTGGATGGACGGACGAGCAGCCATAGGCCCACTGCTTGATCCACTATCGACATAGGATGCGCCGAAGCAGAGGCATCATACACGACTGCGCTTGGCTTTTCGACGATTTTTACACAATGTTCTACTCCATTGGAAATCTCAACATGACGCGTTGTCCGAGCGCCATTTGTAGAAAATACTTCAAGATGAGTGACCTTCGAAAACACGATCTCGCGGAAGCGGCAAGCTCGAAACTGGCTTCTCCGACGTGCCGCCGCTGGGATTTCTCAACTTTGAAACTCAACAGATCTCCAATATCAGAACAGCAACATATTCCTGCACTTCCTGACTCTTGATCATCTAGCAAGCGGTCCGATCCCCTCTCTCGACTTCTTCAGAATGGACGACACCACCTCAGCCATAAATACCGTATCCCAATTTCTGGCGAACTCACGAACCGAAGACCTCCAAACATGCTCAGCTGTCGACTGCATCATAATCTGTGGCTCATCCATTATCTACCAGGCCGAGATCTTGTTCGAAGCGCTACAGAAGCGACCAACTATCGCAAAAACCGTCATCCTAGTAGGCGGCGTCGGACACTCCACACAACTACTCTACAATGCTGTGTCGCAACACAAGAAGTTCGGCAAATCTTTCAGCGACATAAACGGCTTGCCTGAGGCTCGTGTCATGGAGTTCATACTTCACAAGTATTTCGACTACAGTGTGATTACTAGTCAAGGCTGTAGAGTTCTCGTTGAAGACAAGTCCACAAACTGTGGTAGCAACGCTACCGAAGCTATCAAGCTACTCACGGCGTCCGGTATTCCTGACCCATCATCGTGCATCATCATCCAGGACCCAACCATGTCTTTACGAACTCTGGCCGGCTTTGAGAAGGTCTACGAAGGATGTTCCTCGCCACCCAACTTCAGCTGTTGTCCGCTTTTCACCCCTCGGGTGGTGGCTTCGGGACCGGATTTTGAGTACGCCGTGCCGAAGGTGCCTAGTGAGGCGCTCTGGAAAATGGATCGTTTTCTCTCCTTGCTCATAGGCGAAATTCCCAGATTGCGCGACGATCAGTATGGCTACGGTCCGAATGGCAAGGGCTTTATTGCCCATGTCGACGTCCCCGCTACAGTGGAAGCCGCATGGCAGCATCTTAGAACTCGATTTGGTCTGGACTCGCGGTAGTGGGCTTCGAACGTTTTGTTCAGTGCGTCACTGGCCCTTCCATAAGACTACGGAACGTGGTCGTAAACCTTGTCGCCAGGCTTGGGTCCTGCAAGGTAATCATCCGGAACATCTTCTGGAAGCTGTCGCTCTTCGGCCCATTGTCGCACGGCTTCGTAGTTACGGCAGGTGTGCTTTGTGTTGAAGTCGACGAAAGCCTCTGGCATTTCCTGATCCTGCGGCTGCCACCAAACCTGGCCAAGGACCCCAATGTCGACAGTGCACATCAACTGCTGCCGCACGATGTCGAGACAGTGCGCTAGGGAACCCATCAGCTACGAGCCATCCACACTTGGGTATGGCTTCAACTTACAGACGTGTCTTTGCACGATGTGGTCGCTGTTCTTGAAAGCGCCTTCGCCTTTGGCCCGGTAGTAATCGATGTTGTAGTAAAGAGCTTGTCGCACGAGATTCTGGGAAAGTCAGTGTCAGGCTTGTCTGCACTCTCCACTGGGTCCAACTTACCACACAATGAAGCTGATGAAGGCCTTCCACATTGGCTGGAAACCCGCCGCCATATTTCTCGTTCACTTGGACATGATTGTGTGTCAATCCGACTTGCGGTCCGACATCTGCCGGGACGAGAACAGCACGATCTACCGTCATTGGTCAGCTATGGTTGACGATGAAACAGCTTGGCTAATCTCACAATTCACGCCAAGCGCTTCCCACGCGGCATCGACCTCTGGGCTGCCTTTTCTCCGGTAGATGTTCTCTTGGAGGAAAGATCCATTGAAATGCTCAGTGTGGTAGGTAATGTCCAGATCCCTGGTAATGGGGGATGGAGCCGACGTCTTCTCGATGCAAGATTCTGGAGACACTGCTTTCGGGCTCGGCGGACCAAATTGGAGGACCACGAGTGTTGCAACGCCGGCAGATACGCCGACTGTTACTGCCAGGAGTAATGTGAAGAGGAGCGCCCAGCCAATATTCTCTTTCCTTAGAAGAGATTGTCGCTTCCGGCTTCCGACGAGTGTGTCGCCGGACTCGCTGTAGTCGTCGTCGGAACCCATGGGTTCATTCTTCAGTAAAGGTACTGCAGCCATGGTGAGATGTTTCGATGAAGGAACAAGTCGAGCGGAACCGGGCAGTTTTGAACGCTGTGCCTTTCCCAGGAGCTTGCAAGTGTTTCGCTTAGCGCAGCAATGCTTCTGGAACCTTGGCTGCGGCATCGATTCGGAGAATAGAAGAATTGGGGCTGACACCTCCATTTTTGGGACTCGAGCTGTACAGCTACGTGCATTAGTGCGTATGCAGAGGTATGCAAGGGTTGCATCAGCAGAAGCGCAGATACGCGAGAGGCGTAATCCTGGCCGCAGGGCTGTGCTTGGCTCGCGCTAGTCACATGGTCTCGAATCCTGTGCGACGTCCTTTCACGATCTGGTCTTGAGCCAACACGTTTTCGACAGGACTTACCCAAAAGAGAAAAGCTCCATGACGGCTGGTGCGTTGTTGCACAGAAATATCTCGGATTCCGGCTTTTCCCTCAAGCATGGCACCATGCTGAGGCTGGCGTGATCCATGCGGAGTCGGCGAGCGTCGCTTGACGAGGCTTTCGATAGTATCGAAAGATACTCTGTATCGTCACGCAATACGAATGCAACGATGCTACCGCCCACGGGCTAAGTCGGAAATGGTCATAGTGGGCCATATGGGCTGGCTGGAGGTCCTTGAGGAAGCTGTACGTTTTAGTATAAGAGCCAGAGGCACCGCAGCCATATCACACCATCACACAACTACTCGCAAACTCAGCAGCAGATCAGCATCAATCCAACTCTTCGCTCCAACTCATTCACTCCACACACAAGGTCAATCACTCCATCAATATGAAGGCCACCGTCATCGCCCTTGCTCTTTCTGCCTCTGGCGCTTTCGCCATGCCAGTCGCCGATGCTGAGCCAGAGGCAGCTCCAGCTCAGGGCTACGGCTCATACCCATCTTATGGTGAGAGCGTACAGTTATGGCATCTTCTCGACGAGACTGATTTGGCTCTTATAGGCTCGTATGGGAAATACTCTTCGTACCCATCTAAGTACGCTACGTACAAAAACTACAAGCGCGATCCAGAAGCAGCGGCCGAGGCAGCTCCAGCTGATGGCTACGGCTCATACCCATCATACGGTAAGAGCGTACAGTGAGAGCTTATTTTCCACGAGACTGATTTGGCTTTCACAGGCTCGTACGGGAAATACTCTTCGTACCCATCTAAGTATGCTACGTACAAAGACTACAAGCGCGATCCAGAAGCAGAGGCCGAGGCAGCTCCTGCTCAGAGCTATGGCTCTTACCCAAGCTACGGCAGCTATGGCAAATACTCTTCGTACCCATCTAAGTATGCCTCTTACAACAACTACAAGCGCGAGCCAGAAGCAGAGGCCGAGGCAGCTCCTGCTCAAAGCTATGGTTCGTACCCAAGCTACGGCAGCTACGGCAAATACTCTTCGTACCCATCCAAGTACGCTACGTACAACAACTACAAGCGCGAGCCTGAAGCCGAAGCTGAGGCAGATATCAACGCTCTCCTCGACATTGCCAGCGCCATCGTGGAGAAGCGCGGCTATGCTTCTTATGGCACTTACGAATACAAGAAGTACGCTACTTACGGCACATACCCTCGTGAAGCGGAGGCGGAGGCTGCTCCTGAAGCTGCTCCAGAGGCCGCTCCAGAGGCAGAGGCAGAGTCTTAGACTCTGTATTGGAAGCTACGCTCGGTACGAGCATGACGACTGATGAGGATTGGTGATAGACGAAAGTTGATGATCATGACTGGCGCTTTGTGTATGCATTGGGTTTTACGTACAGTTAATGTGTTTTCTTGCATGCTCCTACCTGCCATGTCACGTTCGCTTGTTCTCAGTTGGTTTTTTTGGTATTCATTTGTCTCCAGTCCCGGCGCTTTCCGTGCTTATCCACGTCCTGTCGACGAATGTGACTAAGATGAATGGTGTGGTGTCCAATCGCCAGATATACTATTCCTTAATGATCACTCCACTACTCAAACACCAGTCTTTGTGATCTAGCGATGATCAACCGTGGCGTGAGGTGAAGTCAGGCAAGCCAAGTGAACTTGAAATCAGATCCTGCGGGTACGTGGCTGGCGACAGTGGAGACGTGGAATCCACTGCCATTGGTCGGCTAAGAACACTTCAATTACGCCCAATATCGAATGTTCCTTTGACCAGAACTCCGAGCCATGGGAAGAGAGAGCATGTCTCAGCCAGCCGAATCGAATAGCTAGAAGAATGATGAGAAGAACGCAGGGTGTCTGGGGAGGTCTATTCACAGATTAGAGTTCGTGACCGTTGAACCTTATGGCTACCAGTATTTCGGATAGCGAAAGGCGTCTTCTATCTTTCCCCACACCACCACCAAGACAAACTCTCATCACCTGTTCTGTGATGCTATACAATACGAAGTATCCTTACATTCTCCGGATCGCGGCCTTGCATCGGTCTCAATGCTGTAGAAGCTATGCTTGCCACCGACCGCATTTGGTGTCGGTGGCGTACATTCTTTTGTCCCAACTTGGGCAGCTGACTTCGTGGTGGCAGCATAGCTTCGAGCTGAACACGAAAGTATGTGTCGACGTGGTAACCTCACCACACGCTTGCGCAGCGCATGTTCTGGACCACACATCGTTGTCGTATGTCCAGTACGAGAGCGAGCCCACTCGGAATGACCTAGCCGGAACGCGCCATAGTTGAACACTACCAGAGACCGATACGAAATGCCACCTTTTTGCGCTGCGAGCACGACATGTGTTTCTCCGAATGCCTCATCCTAGGCAAAAACTTGCATGTCTGGGTTGCAGGACGCCTCGGTCACTAGACCGGACCAAAAAAATGACGGTCGCCGAGTCGACTTCTTCATGATGTTGCCAGCCTTCCCTGTCCGTCTTTCGCCACCGTGCCCGAAAAGGGTGGATAGACAGCAGACAAGCCGCAGCAACTATACGGCCTGCATTGGCAATTGCAGCTCCATTCCATGATCAAGCTGTTCGGCCTTGGTGCTTTGGCTTTCTTTTGTATCTACCCTGGTTCAGATGCTGCCAAAAACAGGGCTCAGTGGCAATACTGGGATCTGCGCCTGCAAAGCCAAGCATCAAGCTAACTGTATACCGGTCCCAAGTTCCGATCACGCTGGGTGCAACACCTTGCTGCTGACGTTGGACGCTATTGCTTTCCATGGATACGTACAGCGGTGTAGACGCTTTATGGGTAGAACAAGCTGATGATAATCGCTGAGAAACTCTGGAAATACTAAGTTTGACCTCGTAGCATTGTCACAAGGAGTATGCCGGAGGTGAAGCTCACTTGCACACCGATGGCAATGGTCCACTGAGCTGGCAGCTCTGCCATTGACCAGGCTGCGACAATGGTCGTGCTGCCACGTTCGAAGCGGATCAATTGCGCAAGAGCTATTGCCATGCAACCCGGAAATAAATGCTCGTTGGGTACGACGTGGAGCTGAAAAGTGTCACCACCACCAATGCAGAGACAGTAACCAGGCAGTGGCATGACCTGTTTTCGAGCTGTCTTCTGTTTTCAGGGAACAAACGCATCAAGGGCTGCGCAGACGAGAAAAGAGGTTCGCGATGATGCAAGACGTCGACCGTCCTGCTGCCGGTACTTCGGTCCAGACGAAGTTGAATCAGATGAGGCTAACGGTGCCCGAGTAGTCCCGGTACAGTCAATTGTGCTATTCCTGTCAACTGCCAGCTCCTGCTACGAAAGTACTGCCAATGTCGCCGTCGTGACCGCTCCGACGATGGTCCTGTTCGCGCGTCGTAGGACTGTCTTACAACGGCCCCACACAGATTTTACAATTATCTACCTTCAATCAAAAAATAAATCAGCTCAAAGACTCTCCAGTCGTCTGTCTAAAGAAGGAGCGAGAAGTTAATACATATTCTGCTACTCTTGCCAGGCGGATTTGCTGTGGAGGAATTCCGCCACAGCATTTGCATGATCGGGGTTTCGCCAATACCAAAAGCCTTCAAGTGGTTGAGCAAAGCCGCTATAGTCGCAAGTACAATTGCGCTGAGTATGTTAGCCACACTCTCGATTGCGAAAAGGTTCATGAACATCTCAATATCTCTTACATTGGTGGACATGAATCTCAACTCGTCCGTATTCTTATTCGTGACTTATCTCCCACGTCGCAGGTTCAACGCTCCACCACTGAGGAGTCGGTTACCGCTTGGCGGGCTTCATTCCGCGCAGGATGCCGATATAGGCACCTCGCGAACACGAAATAGGCATGCAACCAATGACACGCGTATCTTCGTCGTACGATGCTGCACATAACCCGAGCAGCGAGATTAGAGCTTTATCCGAACTGACATGTGCAGCCTGGAGCTTACATGATCTGATAAGAGCTCTCAAGATCAGATAAGTAGATGAATGATGCTCGCGTTCTACATCTTCCAAGCACTCACTATTGTCGAATAGCTTGAGAGTATTGACTTTGACATCCACAAATCAAGAGCAAAGACCTATTGAGCTGGGTTTGAGTACCACCATGAACTCTCAAGCACAATCGGACATCGAACTCGCCCCTACCACCATCACCACACAACCATCTCCCATCAAGCTCGACGACCCCTTCCTAGTCACCTTCACGTCCCCCTCCGATCCCACCAAGTCCGTCTCTCCCATCCCCATCCTCCCAACCCCACTGACACAAAGTTCCCAGTCCCCGAAACTGGCCCCGCTCCAAAAAATGGACCGTCACCGACGTTCTCTCCGCCACAGGTTTCAACCGCATCATGGTCTCAACCATCATGGCTCCCGCCATCACCACCATTTCCCAGGACCTGCACATGTCGTCCTCGGAGTCCGTCATGGCGCTATCCATTTACCTCTTGGCCACGGCCTTCGGACCCCTGGTCATCGGTCCGCTGAGCGAGGTCTGGGGGAGGAAACCGATCCTGCATGTGTCGAACGTCTGGTTCTTGGTGTGGAATTTCGTGTGTGGGTTCGCGAGGACGAAGGGGATGTTGATCGCGGCGAGGTTCTTGGCGGGGTTTGGGGCCAGTGCGATTTATGCCTTGGCCGGTGGTGTGTTGGGGGATCTGTGGAGGCCGGAAGAGAGGGGGAGGAGTTTGGGGATTTATGTGTTGATTCCGCTTCTGGGAGCGGCTGTGGGTGAGTAGAGTCGAGGAGATTGCGGAAGGGGGAGATGTGGGTGCTGATGAGAAATAGGTCCGATCATTGGTGGCTTCATGGCTGAGAGGACGTCGTGGCGTTGGATCTTTTGGTCGACTTCGATTTTCCAGGCGATCATGGTTGTGGCTTCCGGGTTGGCGTTTCACGAGACTTATGCTCCGGTCATTCTCAAGCGTCATGCGGCGAAGTTGAGGAAGGAGACGGGGGATCAGAGGTACATGACTGCCGTGGAACGGCTCGAAGCAGAGCATCCGCGGCACATCTCACGCATTGTTGGGCGAAGTCTAGCACGGCCGCTTCGGCTTCTGGCCTTTCATCCTATCATTCAGTACCTGGCCTTTCTCTCGGCTTTCTACTATGGCATCCTGTACATCGTGCTCTCGACGTTCTCGGATCTTTGGGTGAGGCAGTATCATGAACGAGTCGATATTTCCGGTCTACACTACATCGCCTTGGCGCTCGGCGAAGTCATCGGATCGCAAGTGACCGGACCGAGCATGGATCGCACTTTCAAGTACCTTCGACATCGCGCCGATGGCGAAGAGAGACCAGAATGGCATGTTCCTTTGATGCTACCCGGTGCCATACTCGGACCGATCGGACTCCTATGGTACGGCTGGGCAGCACAGGCTCGTGCTCATTGGGCGGTGGTCGATCTCGGAGGCCTGATGTTCTCACTCGGAGGTCAGATCGTTGGACAGCCCATTCAAGCATACATAATCGACTCATATCCCGAGTATGCCAGCTCTGCGACTGCTGCAAGTCAGTTCTTACGGAGTCTGACGGCATTCTCATTTCCGCTGTTTGCGCCGAAGATGTATGAGGTTCTTGGATATGGCTGGGGTAACACAACGATTGCTTGCGTTGGCATCACGATTGGAGTCCCTGCGCCCATGATATTGTGGTACTTTGGACAAAGGCTGAGGGCGAAGGCTTACAGCAGGCTTTGAAGTAAGAATAGCCAGCATGAGTGATCCGTGACCAGGCACGGAAACAGAGAGGTGCTGAGGAGGCGACTAAGAAGCGACGTTCCATTGAAGCAGGCACGGTGTTGGACAATCTGGGAACATCACAAGATGTCCGGATGTTCGCCATATGAATTTTGAGAGAATGTGGCTGCCTTTCGCGTGTGTACGTATGGCTGCCCGACCACCAATTGTAGCCATGTCCTAAGGGACGTGTGTTGTTGACCAAGCTTGCTCAAACGTCGATCCGAAGCGTTCACTTCAGCGCCTCTCTCACAGCACTCCGGAATGGGAAGATCTGGATCTATTTCCTCGTCAGCAAAGGCTTTCCCTTTTCATGATTCCAGCTCCCACTCAGCACCCACCTTATCCGCGTCCCAAACACCTTCCTTGAAGTAGATATCATCTTTTATCACCTGCTCAACCTCTTCCTTGGTATCAGCCTCAACCATTAAGACACTGCCGTTAATCTTCGGGCCCTCGCCCTCCTTGATCGGCTCGTCCAGCGACGCGCCTCCCAAGACTACCAGGCCAGAAGCGACCTTCGGCTTGATGCCTTCGAGATGCTGACTACCAATCGGCATCAGCATAAGGTTATTCGGCTGTTCAGAGAGGGACGTGTAGCATACGGCCTGACTTTCATTCTCGCCTCCAATTTGCCCGCAACGTCTGGCAGTATACACATCCACTCTTGCTTGCCCATGGTTATGGTGGTCGCTGATAGCGCTCTCCTAGATGTCGGAACGACGACTCTTGTTATGGTGGTACGTAGGATGGCGGACGGCGACATTGAGTCGGTGGACCAGCTCGACAGGGTAGCATGATATCATGTTTTACCGAGACGCGTTGTCAGCCGATGTGGAGCTCAATGGCGGGGTTGGTCGTTGCGAAAGAAGCGGGGTTAAGGAAGTGCGTGCGACTCCAGCACGACAATACCACCTCATTCTTTTGCGTTACCCGTGGCATCTCATCGTTCCACTCAGGCTACGTAAGGCTGTAGCGCCTAGGCAGTCTGTATTAGCCTAACACATTCGATTGTAATACTGAAATATGTTCCAGCTTCCTCAATACAGTCCTAGTAGGGTCTATCAAACTCTTCCGGAGTAGGTAATCAAACGGATGCTTGTTCGTATACAAGGCTCTTAGTAATCTACTATATACTATGATGATCTGAACGATGCTATACCAAGCCTCCTCTTCTCTTTCTTGGTAGGAAGCTATGCCCAGTTGGAGGATAGCCATGTGGTGTTTTCCGGCTACCGGTAGAACTTCAATATCCTATAACTGGACTCTTACATCCTTCTGCTGATCTTCTACCCTTGAATCTGCCGGTAGCGCGCGTAGGATCTTTGGGCTAGCGAGCAGTGAATTCTTGGAGACAAGCCGGGCCGCAGATGAACATGGATCAATGGAGGACCCGTTCCGATAGCCTCGATGGCAAGAGTGTGAAGGACGTGGAGGCGGGAATCAAAGAGCATCGGATATATCCAGCACTAGTCATAGCCGAACGCCTGGATCGTGAATGAAGTGAGACATTAGGCGAGGACTGGGCTTCATTGGTAACGGATATAGAAATCTTGTGTCTTCCAGACAGCCACCGTGCGCTATGCCGCACGAGCACCCATCTGAACCTTTCCCACACGATCTAGAGTCAAAATTATAATTCAAGACTCAAGCTCAGCAGCACCACCCAGCTTCCTCAAAACCATATGACCATCCTCGTCCTTCTCCAGAAAGACATGGGTTCGCTTCGCCACGTGGTTCAAATCGCTGACGTGCTGCGAGGTGGCAGAGGGAAGAGGATCATTGGGATCAAAGCCGTAGAACAGCAGAGGCAAGGGCGAGGACTTCCACGTTCGCACATCGTGGGTGAGACCCTCCGAACTGAGGAGGACACCGGTGAAGAAGACCAACGTGAAGACCGCAAGGGCAGCGGGGAGAGCCAGCCATGGCCAATGCACTTTCAAACATGTCTTGGTGGTGAGGGCCTGGCCTCGCGCCGGTGTTTGCGACGTCATGAGGTTGTAGCTCACGTTTGCGTATCTGGGATCCGTGACACCGACGAGACTGTGGCTGGTCCCGTTGGGGTGGACACGCATGTAGTTTGTCAGCGAGAGACTCACATTCTCGAACACGGCTTGAGTGCGCTCGAAGCTGATGTCGCCGTAATTGTAGATTGTGAGCAGGAGCTGAGGACCTGCGAAAGCAGTATTGGTCGCTGAGCCGGACGACTCGCCGGTCACGTTTCCTGCAAATGTCTTACTGGCCATGTAGAGTGAGAGGCCGGAATCGAAGAAGGAATCTATTGCATAGAGACAATCGCGGTCGAGAAGGTCTTGTTCCAGGGCCGCCCAGTCAAACGGGTCAGACGTGGTATTGGTTCCATTTGAGCCGCTGTATGGTATCCACGGGCCAGCACTCTGCGATGTGACATTGAGCTTGGACCGTTGCTCATCGGTCAGACATGTTTTGTTCACCGATGCGTACACCAGGCTGCCGTCAGACCAACGTACGTTGGCAAATGTGTCCTTCCAGGTGTTCACCACAGTTTCGTTGAAGCTACCATTTGTGACATTGGCCTGGTAGGATCTTATGCAAGGAGACAATTTGCATGTGGCGGCAGCATAGCCCTGGCACGCCCATGTCCTATTGTTGCTGCAATCTGAGAAGTCGCCCCAACCATTTGACGGATTGTCCGTTCCCTCTCTGTTCGGTGGCCCGATGACGATCATGAAATAGCTGCCGCGACCAGGGATGTACGCACGCCCTCCAGCGAGATAGTTTGCCGAACCATCACCCGGTGAGTATTTGGTGCTGAGGTACCCTGGAACAAAGCTCGTCACGTTCTGGTAGATATCAGTGTTTCCTAGGATCGAGGGGTCAGAAAAGGTAAATTGCATC
Organism: Pseudocercospora vitis; assembly: GCA_026120125.1. Classification (NCBI taxonomy): domain Eukaryota; kingdom Fungi; phylum Ascomycota; class Dothideomycetes; order Mycosphaerellales; family Mycosphaerellaceae; genus Pseudocercospora; species Pseudocercospora vitis. The sequence goes on from JALRML010000049.1 coordinate 35,066, forward strand.
TGAGCGGAAATATCGTCGCACTCGCTGCAGTAGCCAACAGAGGTGTAGGGCGCGAAAGTGCAATTCCCCGAGCTGCACTGAGCCCCTACCAACCCTGGTGTGTAGATGCCAAGATTGATTGCATTCTGTTCGGCCAGAGTCAGGGTATTGGTCACTGCTCCTTGATGATAGCCTTGACCGAAGAACGCGGAGGCACGCGCGATCATAGCTTCATCTCTGGGTCCTTCTCCAGGTATCGGACATTGCTCGTATTGCAGGACTTGCTGGGTGAATGGACCAGTCAGGAGCGCGATGATAACCAGGACACAGCCCAGCCACTGCCATGTCACTGGTAAAGGTAGTCGCCAAAGTAGCTGTAGAGATCCGATCGGTCCCCGAGTCGCATCATCGTGCAAGGTCAGGTCACGCAAGGGCTTCCCAGCACCATTATTGAGCCACCGCCATTTCAGCTGCGCAAGTCCTTCTGCCAATAAAAAGGTGGCAGCCAGTCTTAAGATGACCGAGTATATCGACAGAAGCGCTCCTATAGTTATCGCGTATGGCCATTCAGGTAGTGGATTGCCCTGGTATGGATACAAGGTCGCAAAGGACGCAATGGCCGCTGCGGAAAGCAAAATTGCAGCGAATATCTCCTGCCACCAGAGAGCTATTGACTTCTTATACCGCTTCGACCTCGACGGTTCCTCTTTTGACGCCCCAAGCATGAGCTGGCTTTCCGCAGTCGGCTCTCCTTTCCCCGCGCTACTCTCAGCTTCGTCCGGTTCGCGGTCGTTGCCATCGTGGTTGGCTGCGTTCGGGGTAGGAAGTGGATTCCTTTGTAGTTGTGCACGAGAACTCATAACTACACGAGAAGCTGATCGCGCAGGATGGAGGCATGGAGGAGAGGACCAATTGAGACTAGAGAACTGCAGGTACTCCCAGCCTTAAGCTGCCAACCATGGCAGCTCGTGGAGGGTGATCTGCACAGAATACCAAATACTTAGACGAGGTCGCAGCATAGGCGCAGTCGCGCTCCATACTACGCTCAGAGTGGCAGTCAAATACATGTCACTCTTTTAGCTTGCTGTGCCCAGACTACGACGGTGCATACATGCATATACGTATGCATACCGCCAACATTCGGCGGTCTTGCTTTCCCTTTTGCTCCAACGTATCTTGTTCTGTTTGCATGCCCATTGGAGGGTCGTATGGCATGTTCGTGATGCTCGTTGCGGGAATGTAGCACGAAGGATTCCGGTGTAGAAGTATGATTGGTGTGCAGTCCATCTATGGCTGCGGCGAAGTGCAGCGAGCCGTGTTGTGGCTGCTTCTGGGCTGTTTGCCCAGTGGTGGTGGGCTGATCTCTCTCGCCGCCGAAATGCGGATCGTGGCGATGTGGCATGCCCGAGGCTCATCGGCTGATATGTTATACGTCCAGTGATGAATATCATCGATGAGGGCGAATGATGAACACGGCAGACAAGGAAAGAGAATGTCCGGAGAGGTGTTGCACGTCGCCAAGACCGGCTCAGCTTCATCTTCCGACCTCAGGTCGCTTCTACAGCCTCTGCAGTATCTCCGGTCATTCATCCGAAGCCGAAAAAGACACATTTGGCTCGAGACACAGCAGCTCATTCGAGCTGATCACAATGGCTGCATATCAGGACCGGGTGGCTGCGCCACTGATGATCTTTTGCAACGAAGTGGACTGACGGCGTGCACTACGCCCGCCACTACTGTATGCAGGCGAAGCAATAATGTAGACAAGATCAACTCTCATTCGAGGGGAATATGTCTCCCGAACAAACTGCCAGGCCTCCCCGTTCAAATGACACCCGTGCTTGAGAGCTCCTAACGCTCACGACGCCTGCATGCACAATACCGTTGATCCTCCCGACCTCTTCACGGCACCAACAAGATACACAATATTTGCTGTAACAGAAATGGTGCCTGCCAGAGCTCGTCTTACCAACCGAAAGATGCTCGGCCTACTGATTCTATCGACGTCCTTCACAGATGCGTGGGCAGAGCACTTCCCGGATGCCACCAATGTCGCACTCGATCGACCAGATCCACAAGGCTGGAGTCCCAAGCCAACAGCACCACCACTCGTGCCAGCCCACAACTTCCTCCTCAAACGTGACTATACCAGTATGTGCGGCTACATAGACCAGGACCAAAGTATGTGTAGACTTCATGTCTTCTTGCTCTACCGAACCTCTCACTGAACAAACCTAGATAATGGGTGGTATTGCTACACAGATGAGGTCTGCAATTGGGGAACAGCAGGTGGCTCTGCGGCATGGGGCTGCTGTACACTTAGTGCCTCCTCTGGAAACACTACGAGTGACTTGTATTGCGACTTCGCAACATCGTGTCTCGACTCAACACAATTGAATGACCAGAACTGCGCAACCAGTGCCCCGAACGTGAGGATGTGGTACGTCTGGACTCCACTTTTCGTATACTCCCCCACCAGCTGACCCTGATGTAAGCTCCGAATCTCAATTCCCTTACTGTCACAGGTTCGTGTATACCCAGGCCGGCGGACCCGGAGGATACATTTACTACGACTACGAATGCGATTCAACCAAGTCAACAGCTGGTGCCACTTACGTCTATCAGAACTTCACTTCCGGCTCATCCACGAGTACATCGGCAGTCCCGACTTCGGCTGCTTCCGGAGGCGTTTGCGAGAACGATCAGTACTATATCTCCGGACTCTGCTACGATAATTTGCCTTTCACGTACTACGCTCAGACGTGTGCTCGGACTGTCGTGACCGCTCTGAGTGCGATCACGGTCAATGCGACCAGCCTACCGCAGACACCTACTTCGAGCTCTTCCACCTCAGTGACAGCATCTATGGGCTCAGTCTCAAGCTCAGGTACATCGGACGGGAATGGGCTCAAGACTCCAGCTACCAGACTGTTAATACTTCTTGTCGCATTCTGTGCTTCGTTTTGGACCTTTTAAGATACCCGACTCCACGGTCTCAACGTTGAACTTGCTTCCACGAGAAACCTCAGTGAGGGAATCGACGATCAGCCCTGTTGTCACAGCTAGAACCAAGGTCACGATTAAGCACGACAGAATCTGACCAGAATTCTGATCCTCTCGATGCGATAGATAGCTCGGAGAAGGCTATCGAGATGGTCTGCAGTGGTTTTACTAAGATAAAACCTGCGACATCATACATGTAGCGATCTTCCGCTGCGTCGCCGTATCTCAGTTTGCAAGCGAACCCTCATAAAGCAGCGACCGAACGAAGGGCAGAAGCCAGAAGCATGGGTCAGAAGCGAACTTCGCTAACATACAGACACCGATTTTGTAAGATGTGGAGCAGTGGAACGTGACACAAGGGTCTCGACCGCAGCGATTTTGGCATTCAGTAAGCTGAAAGAAAGCTTAGAGCCTTCTTCGGTCCAAACTCCAGACACAACTCTGCGATGTTATTTGTTTCACTGGCTCACCTGCGATATCATGACCAACATATGATGCATCATGCCCGCCATCAGACTTGTTCTGACCGCATATGCAAGTTCTTTCGCACATCTATCGATGGAAGGTGAACTTGCACCACTAGGCTCAGGCATCTGTAAGGCACCCAAACGCCCCGTGGCCCATGCTTTCAGCACTTGCACGTATTGCTTGTGGGGTGGTGCCTCCTTTCTGATGTCAGCGTACTGACTCCAAGACTGAGAGATACTAATCAGCTTCTCCATGGTAGACGAGTCTCGGAAGCTTCACTCGTGATAACCCAGACACTAAGCTACATGTTGTAATTTGTTTGCATGGCGTATCCAGGTCAGTAAAGCGGTATTTTAGATGAGCTGAAGAGAAGGAAAGCCGATAAACTGACCGACACACTACACTGACAGTGAGAGACTCCAAGCTGATCACACCACGTCGTCATTAACAGCTGTAGAGGCTGCAAGGACTGGTCTGGCCGCTGCCAAGGGCAGACTTGGGTCTACATGGACTCAGCCTAGGATCTTGCCCTTGGCTACCGATACTTCCCTCGGTGAATCGTATGAGAGACGCAGAACAAGTGTTCAGACACGATGTTTGGTGGCTTATGTCCAGGGTCGAGATCGAAGATGAGGATATCATCATCACTACTTCAGACACGAAGGACATACGTCTCACGTCTGACATATTCCAGGACGTCGCGGCATGGTCCAATGGCTATCATGCTCCTACAAACACAAACCTTTTGGCAACTCGCTTGTACGGTTATACAACAGTCAGCGCCCTGGTACATCGGTTTTTAGCTTGAACAGGTCGTAAGACTGTTTTCTGAGAAACTTGTTTCTCGCGACTTCTCATCCCGCCACCACACCTTCTCACACCCTTCTGCCACAGTAACGTGTGCTGGCGATGATTCATAAGATCAAAGCTGAGCTGAAAACGCTCACAAGATCATCTCGTCCATCGAGATGTTGGGGGAGTTTGCAACAGGGCTTGCATTACCGAAGGTGTAGCATAAGTTAAGCATGCTCAATGATGGCAGTTTGTGTGATGCTGACGGCGGGCGTGAGCTGAAAATGTATGTGGCGCTCACAATGTGCGTAGACCCGATGCGGTCCGTGGTGCCGATGCCAAAACCTCTGTTCTAGTGCATGACAAGTGGATTCAAGTTGACATGTCAGTGAGGCGTTCTCACCGGAGTCGGCAGGGAGTACAACGGACAGCTTATATACTCGCCTCTGGTCCCAGTCTTCTTTCAAGATCAGCTACTTAATTTTGCTCATTCTCAGAGTCACTACTCATTTCAAGCACGTCCAATCCTCAAAGGAATTATCAAAACAGCCATGGTCGAGATCGAACCAGTCCGTGCGGGCAAGTCAAACGAACTACACCCGCGACGAACAATGCTAAATTCCATAGGTCTCGTCGTGTCTATAAGCAAGGAGGACTCAGGACCCGGGCAACCCGCCATCTTTACCGCGAAGCAGATTGCTACGGTCAACTCCCTCCCGCCTCCTGTCGCGGACCGGGCAGACTCGCGCCGTGAGATCGAATGGTCGCTCGGACCTGTCAAGGTAAGCTTGCTTCCCAGACCAAACCCGAGCATGCCAAATCCACCATTACTAAATCCTCAAGCTCGTTGGATATGTCGACACCGCCACTCTTGAAATCGGTGTCGAAGTCGACGTCTTCGGAGCCAAGATCTTCAATCTCTTCGGCAACCTGAGGGATGGAGTGGTCGGGAACATTGACCTCCTCCTGGCCCAAGGCGAAATCAGGCTGTCACTGAAAAATGGAAACGGTAAGCGGATCGAGAATGCGTGAGATTTGTCCACATACTGACAGGTCTTGTTACTTTAGAAGTCTGGGTCCACCTCCACTTGGAGGTGAAGTTCGATGGCACTTTTGACAGGGACGATATGTTGTTTAAATTGTGAAGGCGATCTGCGCGGGAAGGGGCGATGTCGGCTTGATCGTTCCGTGAAAATTGTCAAAAGATACGAGGCGCTATCACGCTCTTTATATATGAAATACGCGACTTGAGATTTTGACCGGTTCCTAGCCAGATTTGGGTGAGTGATAGATCGAAGCAACTGGGAACTTTGGGTTCTGCACGCCAGGCACTTGATTGTTCTACCGGGTTGCAGCCGCTACCACTCTACGACTACAGTACTATAGACCCGGAAACAGCGGCTGGGCTGATCAGGCTAATTACTCAATTGAGATAGCAACTTTTTGTCTAGTGTTACCGTGGCGACGAGCCGTCCCTGTCACCACTCCTCTGCTTGTCGACCAGAGCCTGATATAGCTTGGCGGGCTCGACAGTCGGTGGTTGCCCCTCTCGAGTGAATCTCCTATGCTAGGCTCTCGAGGGTATGTCTCATATCTCGGCGTCTGTGTACCCAGAAAATTTGCCTAGCGCTTCATTTCCCTCACTCCACCCCAACACTATGCTGCCTCAGGAGACGGGTAGTCTCAATCAAGTCAATGAGCTTTGTGGCTATCTCATTCTTGTTCAGGACAACGTAAGGTAAGCGAGACATATGGAATGGGATATAGGAGCGATCATCCTCTGTGAGACACGAGCAGATACTTTCATTCTTCTCGGAGTACTGAGTAAGAGACTGCGGATATCTCCAGTACAGATGCAGGACGCCATCGAATACTGCGGTTATAATAGCGAGGATGGCTTCTCGATGCGTCTTTGTAAGTGCTGACAGCTCAGCTCAGCTTGGCTGGGCCGTTACCTCGCCTCTTGGCCAAATTATTGCAAACATTCCTTGTACTGCCATTGACAACCACGACCATTGTAATAATTAGCCTGGATCACTAGAAATGCCAGAAGCGAAGTCGACACTAATAGCCCCACATCAGAATGATCCAGCATCCTTCCAGCCACGCTTCCGAGGCGCCATGGTCCACGAATCTCCGTTCGCAGGACGTATAGGTGGGAACCAGGCCTTCTGTCTGGATGTGCACGACGAAGGCGCAAAGGCAGCCTTGGCCAAACAGCCGGATGCCGCCCCGATCATCTCTCTCTCTCGCTCTCTCGACCCGGTCGGCTTCTTCGTCCTCGAATACTACAAAATGGCGCTCATCGAAGGACTCGGTACCTGCCTCCTGGTCTTTGTCTCAGGAGCTGGTGCGAATGCACTGACGACGTTAATGGGATCGGTTTCTCCTATGGCTATAGCACTCTACGCGGCGCTTCTGAATTGGATCGCCCTCACGCTTTTCGTATACAGTACTGCGCCTGCTTCGGGAGGGCATCTGAATCCGTCGATCACTATGGCGACATTCTTTGCTGGTCTATCTAGTCTGCCGAGGAGTTTGCTATACATCGTGGCTCAGAGCGTTGGTGCGATCGTGGGAGCTTACTGGTTGAGATTGGGTCTGGGCGAAGAGGGATACTTTCCTTCAGGAGTCGTTCCTGGATGTACTGTTGATGTGCAACTCGTTTCACGAGGACAGCTTTTCGTGTTGGAGTATGTGTTCGCGCTGGCCCAGATCTTCCTGGCATTTGGAGTGGGACTGGAGCCGAGAAATGCGAAGACATATGGCCCAGCGTTCGCGCCTGTGCTTGTTGGGCTCACCTTGGCGCTTGGGAGCCTGGCGAGTGGATTTGCCAAAGAGGGATATCATGGCATCTGTAAGGATGGGGAGCGAGCTGGCGTGACCAATACGAATGCTGATGCAATAGACAGCTTTCAATTCGGCACGCTGCCTGGGTCTCATGACTGCAAAAGGCGACCTGCAGTACCACTACCTGCACTGGTTGGCAACCTTGAGCGCCTGCATGGTGCACGCTGTCGTATATCGTGTGGTCCCGCCATACAAAAAGAGTAGCGGAGAGGCTCGACGTGCAGCGCTGCCTTGTGTGGAGCACTACGCGAACGCCCATAAGCACTGAAGATACACAATTGTCGCTTCGCTTCATTCAAATCACCAGGATCAGCACTGAACAACCACATCCTATGGACCGTTCCTATTCCGCGGCAGCTACAGGATACAGCCCTGTAGTAGTGTCATGGTTCGTCGATCATGAAGCATGGGGAGCTGGAATTTCTCCGGAACCTTGAACCACACCATGTAGTAGGTATAGAGCAGAATGGAATCCAGACTCGTATTACAACCATAAGGTTGCCTGAGCTATCCTCAAGTCTGAATCCCTGAATTACCGCACCATCGAGCTCTCTGCAAGTCCCTGGCTACAACCTTCTGCTGAACCCGGGATTTTCTGCTGCAACCATGTTGACCACCAGACCAATGCTATCACGATGCGGTGTAGTCATCGAAAGGCTGATTGACACCATCGAGGCGATATAAAGAGGTCCCTCAACAGCCAGCTTCGCCAGCTAAAAACGCGCGACGAAACTACCGCCTGCCCATCGAAGCCACAACTCTGCAAACGACAGGACTTCACATTATGAAGGTCCAAGTCTCAACGCTGGCGTTCGCTCTTCTCGGCTTGGGCAATCTCGTTGCAGCCGTAAGTAACAGCTAGCACCACAGAAATTTTGAGAGTCTCCATGTAGCTAAAAGGCAATCTCGCAGACTCCCATCGACAACAACGATGGAATGATCAAACGCCAGCCGGACCCGTTTTCGAGCAAACCAAATGAAGAGCACCAAGTCATCAAACGCCAGCCTGTGCCTCTCGGAGGACAGGCTACCGAAAGCAGTGAGAAGCGCCAGTTGGTACCTCTGTGGAGCAAGCCAGACGGAGACCAAGCCAAGCGTTGAGTGGTCCCACATTGGACGAAACTGAGAGAGATTGGAGACGAGTAGCTACAAAGGCTACGATGCCAGTCGTCCCTAGGTGTTCGAGCTCGAGTCGAACTCGATCGTTGGTGTCAAGATTTTGCAATCCATAGCAACCACAATCTTTACTCCTTTCGAAACTTATCCAATCCCCCCGGCTCTTGCAGCTGGGTGTCTCCTACACTTTCCCATCCGTGTCGAGAACCCGAATGATGGAACTCGAGATATTTACAAACCATGATCTAATTTTCGTGACAAGCTCCAGCGAGCTCGCATGAGCTGAGAGCAACGCAGATTTTGCCAGCCATCCTGGTATGGATGGGAAAGCTCTCTGCTCATCAGCTGAGCTTCAGCTCACGTCTACCATATGCGGTATGCGATCCTGACGAACTGCTGATCCGAAAATCTCCCGTCGAGCCCAGAGCAACGATACGAGCGAGGACGCAATTGCTATCTCCAGGGTCGATATGACTCTCAGATGGCGTGCTGACATGGTTGGCTTTGTTGGAGCTGGGATCGATATGCATGACGATCAGAGTAGGAACGATAGGGAAACCGAACCGAAACCGTACCAGACCGGCAAGCATCTTTCCATATCATCTTTCCGCGACGAACCACAGGAAAAAAAAAAACAATGCGGTCACCAGCCCCAGAATCTCTGACGCCTGCGGACGAAAACAATGTCCTTCTTCTCCTCCCTAAAAGATTTCCCTCCCTGGACCCATCACTCCAGCTCCACAATCCCGCACGAAGAAGAAACCAAAACCTCGCTCCTGCTCTCCTCCTCATCTGGTCCGCCCTCACCTCCAACCCCCAGATGCCCCCAAAGAATCCTCCAAATTCTCCTCCTCCTTCAAACCACCCTGATCATCTTCCTGCTCCTCCTCCTCGCCCTCCTCGCACGTACCTACAACTCAAAACCCTGCTCTCCCCAACCCCGCCTCCCTTCCCCCCCGATCAGCACCGACTACTTCCACCTCGACACCTTGATCCCACACATCCACAAACCTTACACGAACTGGCTGTACCCGAATCTCGAACGGGACGAGTTAGAAATCGTGTGGGATGACGCAACACCCAGATTCGGGGGCGATGGGCGGGAGATCGATGAGGTGTGGGATGGAGTACTTCTCGGTCAGTGGCAGGAGGGACAACCCATCCATAGTGGTCGTGGTTTTGTAACGCCCCATCGGCCCTAGGCATGACATTCAACCGCACGACGCCGTCGCTTCCGACGTACCGCTATGCGGATGGGAACTATATCGCGGGTCTGAGTGTCTTTCACGCTTTGCATTGCATCGTAGGTCGTGACCCGCCGCTCACCTGCCCCGGTCATCAGCTGACGGTCTTCGACGCGCAGAACCAGATCCGGATCATGCTCTATCCGGCCACATACCGGCTCTTTGATAACCTGGAAATTCAAGCGTTGCATAAAGTCCACTGCATTGACTTCCTCACGCAATATGTCCAATGCAATGCGGACCTGGCACCGTTTTGGGCCGACGAGGTGGGGGATTGGGGCTTGGTGCTGCGGCCGGGAACGGAGCACACGTGTCGAGATTTCGGAGCACTGTACAAGTGGGTGGTGCGGGGGAGAGGGGACGGGGTGAATGAGGGGAGGAGTAGTATGTTTCGGATAGATGTGCAGGAGAGGGAGAAGGAAGGGAGATAGACGGGGATTGGCGAGATTTTGTCGTACTGGTTCTCGACGTCGATTAGCGAAGATCAAATTAGAAGAGATCTTGTTATGTGGCTGTCGGGTGCTGTGCTTTCCAAAATCGATTCGTCATAAGGCATTACTGATCAACAGGTCGCTCGGCATTATCTTGGACAGCGTCGACATCCACATCCTGAGACACAGTCAGCACGACTCCAAACTTTCTGAGAGAGGCGAGATTGTACCTCAACCCTCCACATATACCACATGAACAAACTCCTATTGCACACATCAGCACTCCAGTCCCCACTGAAAGCATTGTCTCACCCACCGATACGGTCGAAACCGGTCACTAATCTCCAACATATCCTTCTCACTCATGTACTTCCACTTCCCACCACCCTTGGATTTCAATTTCGCCACATCGCGGCCCACAAACGCCGCCATGCCCCTCTGCACGCCCAGATCGCCGGTGCTGAAGACGTCCATGCGCTTCAGGCCAAAGCACATGAACATCTCCACACTCCACGCGCCGAGGCCACGCACCGCGACCAATTTCGCCATGACTTCCTCATCGGGAGCTTCCATCAACATCTCCGCCGACAGCTCGCCGGTGTCGAATTTCTGCGCCAGGCCGTGGATGTACTCTGCTTTCCGCTGACTGAGGCCCGCGGTGCGCAAGGTCGGGATGTCGGACTTGGCAACCAGACTCGGGGGAGGGAACCCGGTGGGACAGCGGTCGGCTGGGAAGAGGGCGATGAATTTGTTCTTGATGCTTTTGGCAGCGGCGCCCGAGACTTGCTGGGCCATGATGCCGCTGGTCAGGCTTCGGAAGGGATCGACCTTTTCAGCGAGGCCTTCGGGGTCGAAAATGCGGCAGTGATGTTTGGCGATGACGGGTTTGAGCTTGGCGTCGACGGAGATGAGGTGTTGGCAGGCCTCGGAGAGGATGGTTTTCGTCGTGGTCGTGGGTTTCTTGGATGGCGAAGATTCTTCGAAGTTGGAATATGATGGTGGGATTTGCGTTCCTCCGGGCGTAATCAGTGTTGCATTGGTGTGATGGGGTTCTGCTGGACGAGTGGGAGGTGGCGATGCGTCGTCAATGTCCCCAGTACTGTAGTTTTGCTGTAGATCACTGGTGCTGGTCATCAACCCAATGGCAGACGGGGTTGGAGTGAAAGGAACTGGCTTGGTATCGGATTCTTTGGCAGTCTTTCGTCGCTTGTTCGCTGGAGTAGATGGCGGCGGCATCGTCTGGGACTCTGCTTCCGCCTTCGATAGTACTCCATCCTGTGTTGCTGCTTCGGACGCATCTGATTTGCTCTTGCGACTGCGCTTCTTTGCTGGCGCTGCTTTGGCGACATCTTCGCTGGGAACAACATGTCCATTGCTCGGCTTGGTTTGCACACGAGCTGATCGTCTTAAAGACATGCTGAAGGCTTGATGGGGTTTTACACGGCAGGAGATATACGCATTCCGAAGCGTGACTGGCAGCTTGCGATGATGGGCTGAGAGGAGGGACTTTGTAATGTACGCCAGTGTATCGAAAGCGTCTAACTTAGATGCCGATGATCTAGACAAGGAGTCGATGTCGAAGTGACGTTGATAGCTCGGCACGGGCGCGGTTGCCTGCCGGGAAGGATGCTTGGCAATACACGAAAACTCGTGACCATCCTGCTCGGAGACCAAACCATCAAGACATTGATGTCTATTGAGGCAAACACATCATCGCGCTGTCCATCAAACATTGAGGCAAACATCTCAGCGTCTTCGGCCGCAGTCCGAAACACCACACTTCGTCTCAAAGATTCAAAAATGTAGGACACCTCTTTAAAATCTCTCCAATCTCCTGATCCGCAACGGCATACTCCCAGATCCCCGCGCCTTCAAAACCTCCATCCTCATCAGGCAGGATGCGATACGCATATATGTTCGTCCATTGCCACTTCTCTACGCCATTGGCCGGTTCGATTTCCCACGTGAGCCAGCATTGCGCACTGCTCGCCGAGTACGGCATCACTTCGTGCTTCACCAACCGGATCTTATAGCCAAAGCCCGCTTTTTCCAGCCTGGCCAGGTGACCTTCGACCCCGGATGGATCGGCTCCGATTTTGATGTTGTTGCCCCAGACGAAAGAGGTGAAGTCGGCTTTGTAGAAAGACACCAAGGCTTCGGCGATGGATTGACGGGTGTGGATTTCGGGGGAGAGGGAAAGTTCCATGGCTTTGCCGTAGGCGAGAGAGAAGGCTGAGGCTGAGGCTTTGATGCTGTCCATATTGGTGGTCCACGTGTGAGGTGATGGAAAGGACGTCTACTGCTTCCTAGGGACAACAAGTCGTCGTTGCGAGAGGGTTATGATGGCCAAGATAAGGCGAACTGAATTCGTGCGAGCGTCTGCTGTACCGATATGGTGAAAGATCGCTCTCGAGCGATCTCGGATCAAGTGGTGATTCAGCGCATTAGTGCTTTTGCTAGCTGCTAAGTGAAGTCCGCTTGGGTGAAGTGGAAGGGGACCAAGTATGTCGAGGCAGCAGCTGAGATCTCTAACGCTATCCACCAGTCTGTTGTAGCATGCAACTCGCAAGAAGGTGCAGCTGAGGGGTTTCAAAAGGTTATATTCCCACGCAAGCCACGCCAAGCCAGATTGAATTGGCGCCCTCTCACGGAACCAGAAAATGGTGTAGCTGCATGCGGCATAGCCGGCAAGTCAACTACAGCTCTCATTTGCGCGAGTGCTGGGCGTAGAAGTCTTCAAGTTGTAACAAAAGCTGTTCGAGTCACCGAATCCGCTCCATGGAGCTTTTGCTGGTCTTTTGTGAGACGCCCACAATAGTGTAGACTCCACTCGTGTCTGAGGAAGCGAAATCAACGCAACCGATCAACACACGCTCTCAGCCCAAAAAGCGTTTGATCTCACCTCCCACGCCCTCCAGGTCCAGCAAGAACGTGTCGTGCCCAAACAGTGACCTATCCTCACCCAGCTCCGCATGCGAAACGCTTCTGTTGCCCACACGCCGCAGGCTCTCAGCAATTTCTCTCTGCTGCCAGGCCGGGAACAGGATATCTGACGCAACACCGACGACGAGAGTGGGGATATCACGTAGAGGTACGAGGCCCTTGACCAGATCTTCCGGGGGTCCGGAATCGTGTGGTGCATGTCCGGGGACAGAGTTCGAGTTCTCGGCGGCCATGAGCTCTTCCGACGAAGAGTCCTGCTCTTGGTAGGGCTCGTCGGGGATGGAGAGTGTGCAGCGATCTTCCTTCAGCTGGTCCGCGGACGAGCTTTTGATTCTGTCGGCATTCGCAGCTCTGCGTTCGGCGGTGGCGTCTTGAAGCGCTTTCCCGAGATCGAAGAGATCCATTGCCTTGCTGACGTACAGCAAACTATTTGCATCGTATTCCAAACACCACTTCTCCCCCGCGTGGTCCAGGTACGTCTCGATGAGGAAGTCCGGGCAGAGAGCAGGCGGCTTGCTCGCGTCAGCACGTTGTCGTCCGAAGCGCTTCTCCCACTCGGGCCCGGATCGGTATGTGATAGTCGCGATCTGACGCGCCAGCTTCATCCCAGTGTGCGGAGGTATGCCCGTGTAGTAGTTCCCACGGGTCTTGGCCCAGTTCGGATCGTTCATCAGAACTTGTCGCTGGCAATGGCGCATGGCGACGCTGTAGGGATGGCTGCGAGCACATCCGGACACGGACACGATTCGCCCCACGCGTTGGTGGTCCATGACGCCCATCGCCAGTGATTGCATCCCTCCCATGCTGCATCCGACGCTGGCATAGAGCTTTTCTATGCCCATGGAATCTAGAAGCCGATATTGCGCACGAACCATATCTTGCATCGTCAGAATCGGGAAGCTTGTGCCATAATGCTTCCCACTGAGTGGGTCAATGCTGCTGGGACCTGTGCTTCCATAGCAGCCACCGAGCACGTTGGTGCATATCACAAAGTACTTGTTCGTGTCCAGTGGTGCTCCCGGCCCGATGAACTTCTCCCACCAACCAGGCTTCGGGTTGGACTTGGTGCTGTGAGCATGACTGCTTGCGGACAGTCCCGTGTGCAGCAGGATGGCATTGCTCTTGTCTGCGTTCAATGTCCCCCATGCTTCCCACGCGATATCAAAAGACGGCAGTACTCCGCCCCAGTCCAGCAGGATAGGTTCGTCTGAGTGGAAGGTTTCGTGCTCGCCGACGGTGTAGGATGGCTCGGGGCCAGACAAGGAACGCTTAGTGACGAGTTGTCTTGTGCGGTCTTCGGAGCTTTCGAGACATGGGAAGGATAGTTGCGGATTGGCCGCTGAAGGCCCGGACGGCGTGTCGTCCTGTATGGGCTTGGCTGCGAAGGCCTGTGATGCTTTTCTCCTCTCGGTGGTGATTGTTCGGTGGACAGGTTTTGCGAGATGTGAGCGCGCATTGGTTTTGCTGACTGCTCTGGGCGCTGCTCTTGTAAGAGAACCTAACATATGGAAAGTGTTCATCGTCAAATTCGTCTGATCTCATGCCAAAGTCATTCGAGGGACCAAAAATGTCGCCGATATACCTTACAAGCCCAAGGCGATTTCGGCGGAGATGTATATGTATTAGTAAGCAGCAAAACATTCTACGCAAGGATCTCAAGCACGAGAAGAAACTCCGCATTCACCACCATCACTACCTCACCTACGGTGCATATACTACCTCTCGCAATGTCGGAGAACAGAAGCTAGAGACTATAAATAACATTCACGAACACTCATTCGTATCTGCGAGTTTCCTAGCAGGTAGGCCCTCGAGACGAGCTGGAGAGAAGTATCCATTTCTTTAAACCAACATAATATAGCCTCGTTGGTGTCGTAGCCTTCTCAACGATTCATTCATCACACAATAATGGTCACACTCATTCCCTCTCATATGTCCACACTTCCTTAGACAAGGCTCCCTCCCCGATACGCTTCCGTTGGCGACGACAACGAGACTCCGTGCGCTCGCTCCAACGCCATTGCACGATGGCCTCGAGACTTCATCAGCCACACCGCCGGGCACCATGATGACTGTTCCGTCTGATTGGAGGGAGCAGGAAAACCCAGGTATCGAAGAGGAGATAGAGGTAACGGCATTGGCCACCATTTGCAGCTCGTCGCAGCCGACGCATGCGGACTTACATGTACTTGTCTTTGCCGCCCCTACACCACACCTGCATTCCACTCCCGACGCGTACTAAAAGCTGGCGATGGTAAGAGAATTGTTCGGATCCTCGAAGGCCCCGGGTACGCATGCACATCTGACACCGTTCAAAAACTGCGCGTTGCCTCAATGTTGCTCTGAAAATCACCACTTCCCCTTCTCGCCCAGGTGGATTCAAATCGGGCGGTCGCGGACGTACTCAAGTCTGCATCCGAGACCGAGATGATGTACTCTTCTCCGCTTGCCGAACGAACGATGCAGCCCAGCTTCGCAACCTGCTTAGTAGTGGATTGCGTCGGGTCGACGATATCGATAGCGATGGCCGCACGCCTTTGGCGGTAAGCACTCCTGCTACCATTCGTCGAGTTCTCTGCGATTGACCATTTGACTTTCTAGACAGCGATCATCGCCGGTGCCCGGGAGGTGAGTCGGTTGCTCCTGGATCACGAGGCGGAGGCCGATTCGCAGATCAATTGTACGTCCACGACGCCCGTTCAGCTCGCCGTCTGGAGGAGAAAAATTGATATTCTCAGATTGTTGTTGAGCCGTGGTGCGTCTCATGACGACATCAACAATGCAAGCCGTGTCGATATGTGCGATACTCTCGTTGGCCTGCTGACATTGGTCCAAGGTTGGCTGGAACAGCACGTTCTACTGCTGGCTTGTGACCAAGAAAAGGCATGAGTCTGCGCTCTCCCTTTTCCGCGTGCTCGCCAAACACGCATATCTGAATCTGGATACTTGTGACGGGCGCGGATGAAGCGCACTGTACCGGGCGGCCGCTTTTGGCACCGCGGAGGAAGTCAGAGCCCTGATCCAGGAAGGTGCCGATCCGAGTCAAGCAGCTGAGCCGCTCGGGTGGAATGCGATCTACCACAGCGTATGGTGTCGTAATTCGAAGACCTTCGTCGAGCTTCTGCCGGAGCAATCGGGTGAGATCGGCCAAGTGCTAGGCTTGCGGCAATGGACGTTACTGCATGTTGCAGCAGAGGTGGTCCAGGTGGAAGAATGGTTGGAAGTCATCCGTCAATGACTTCGACTAGGCTGTCTTCCTCACGTCCTCAGCGAACCCGGTTGGAAGAAGATGCATCGAAGCCTGTTCGGTCGTAGCTGTACGCTGGCCTATGTTTTGATCGCCGCGCATGGCGGAGCAGAGGCGCGTGTCATTCTGGAAGCCATTCCGGAGTGGCGCTCTTCGCTGGAAGCGTTGGGCGGTGCTTCGGGCCGGAGGCGTTACCGGTCCTTGTCATGCGATGCGATCGAAGTTGAGAAGGGAGTGTTTGGTGGGTTGGCGATTTCGGTTCTTGTATACATGTGCCTAGCGTTGGGTATCGACTCGCTTCGAACAGGAAGCTCTCGAGTATTAGCAGATGTGTGACAAGTGCTTTTGTTGCATAAACGGACTAACTTGCAAGGCCTACAACTTTTGAGAGTTGTGATGTCGCTTATGACATACATAGACTGACTTACCAGCGGGTGGACTAGTGACACGGCGGTTGGGTGTTATTTCCGTGGCGGTATCTGCTGTCCTGGCGGGAAGCTATCGTCTGCAACTAGCATGATGGGTATTGAATGGTACATGCTTCTCTCCATTCTGATGGGCCTCCATGATGCCGAGTCGTTTTTCCATCCATCTGGGTCTGATAAAGTGCTTCTGTTCCGTCTGTATGTTGTAGCAAGATCGGAATGTAAGAGAGGAAGGCGTGGGCAGAAAGGTTCGCAGTAGGTTCAAAGCATTGGAATGGTGCAAGTAGCGAGAACAGTATTGCTCGGGGTTCGTTTTGTTACCTGTTAACGCACGTTATATGCTCGATCTATATTCCTGAGTATTATATCACGGTCAGATCGTCAGTTATGGCTCCGCGCACGAATGATCACTCCGGCATGGTGCCCGAGATGGTCCATCGAAGACGCGAACTTGTCTTTTTGACTGGCGTCTGCGATTTGGCACGACCATGTCGGGTGATGAGGCTAGCTTGTCGTGATCTGCCACAATAGCAAGACGGCCGATAGCTCTGTGGCTGATGCTTCATCGCGAAATTCCCAAACTAGGAAACCGTCAGAGGCAGCGAAGACAGCACTGGAGTGGAGAATGTGGCATCTTGCACACATATCTGAGGCGGGCTTGGGGTCTTCAAGCAGATGGTTTATCTGCATGCTGCATGCAGGAGTCTATCTGTGCCGCGGCCGCTGGATGAGCGGCGGACTGGGATGTTTCAGTCACTTGACCTGTGGAGGACGGCGACGCTTTTAACGCATCACAACCATACTCCGTGACAAACTCGTTTCCGTAATGTCGAGAATCGAGGAAACAATCCCGATCCGAAGATGAGACCTTGCCCAACCAAGGCCGACGATGGAACGACTGTCGGTCGGTTCATGACAGAAGCCCGGACTGATGCGGACGAACAAACTCCCTATACTTCACAATTCGACCTATGCGACCGAGGTCCGCGATGCGCCGTGTCGAACAGGCCGTGTTATACGCATCGCCGACGTATGCTGTCTCTTCGAGAGGATAAGGATGGATATCTGCGTCTCGTGTGGTTAGTGCCCAGGCCAAAACTGGCCTACAGCGATCCATACAGGCCTCAGGGGGAGCACAACATGGCGCTATCGCTCGGGGCTGTAAACTAGGGTGAGATCCGAGCGACACCAATGCTTAGAGAGAGAGCATTCCATGCAGCAAAATCGCCAGCTTTCCCTGGGGGAAGAGGTTAGAGAATGTCGCTGAGGTGAAGTCGTCACAAGGTTTGGCTAAACTTCGGCATGCCCTCTCTACCTCACCTTCAACACACTCAGTGCTGCTATCACGTTGTCAATAATGCTTATTACCAGTGAGCGTCCGCCGGCTAGCAGATATGCTACGCCTACTCTCACCACACGAGTCACAAGCTCTTTCCCAGTGCCTACATAATGAAGCGATGGATCTGGAGAACGTCTCTACCGATCGCTGAGCGTCCGACTTCGTCCAGTGCGGACACTCGAGACGTGACCTTCGATCCCTCACTGCGTTGGGCCAGTGATTGAGAAATGGAAGCGTGGGCCAAAGCGCGCATTTCATGGACACCACGCATCGTAATGGCTCCACAGGAAATCATTCGCATCGCCATCACCTGCAATGCTGTTTGATGTGCGCAGATGCTTGAGCATTCCACCAACCACTCAGGAAAAATGGGACATTAATCCATGTCGGGATTCACGGACAGAGAGACAGATAGGTAGATAGATAGATAGACAGGTAGTTAGGCAGGTAGGTAATCATCGAGATGCGAGATGATCAAAGACATTCCCACTCCCACCACCACGCGCCTCATTCCTCTTCTCCATCAACGATGTCCAAAAATCTCAAACTCGCCCTCATCACCATCACCATCACCATCATCATCCAGCATATCCGCATCAGAAATATCCTCATCATCATCATCGTCACTACTCTCGCCATCATCCTCGTCCTCAACGACGACATTCTCATCATCGACATCATCATCATGATCCAACAAGGGTTCGAACAAATCCCCATCATCCACCACACTGGGTCCGACAGGGCCCAGATCGCTGGACGTGCGGAGTTTCGTGCCGCGTCGTCGCGGCGGAGTCCTCACTCTGCGATGGGCTGTGGGACCATCCATCGCGGCGTCCTCCAGATCATCGTCCTGCGCGTCCAATCCGCGGAGATAATAGCGCATGGGCGAGAAACTGCGACTGAGGGAATCGATCATGTCGTAGGGCGAGAACCGGGGCATCTCGACATTCGGCATGTTGGGGAGATTGTGGCGCATGTTCTGGAGATTGGGGAGGGTGGGGAGGTGGGTGCGACGGATCTCAGCCAGATCGGAGAGGGTGGGGAGATTGGGCATGCTGGGAGCGGTGAAGCGAGGGGTGGTGAAGCTGGGTCGGCGCGGGGGCAGGTCGTCATCTCGGACGAAGTAGCGGCCGGGGGACTGCGCACCGCTGGGGAGACGGGGGGAGACGGGGCGGTTGGAGGGGGATTCTGGGGTGCGGAGATGTTGGGGATTGGGCACTTCCAAAGCTGTGTTGGCGAACCCGGCGTGACCGTCTGCACCGATTCCGGCGTTTTGTAGAACCGCATTCCCTGTGAAGTCGTGCTGTCGATGACCTTGTTGTTGTTGACGGAACAGTCGTTCGGCCTCGGTCTCGTGATGTGCGGTGGGGGCCATTTGGTTGGTATTGTAGCTGTCGCATCGCTGGCATTTGAGACCCAGCCAGTGGAAAGGAGACCACGTCCTTGCACCGCAGTCGTTGCAACCGATCCAAACCTGTCGCGGCCTGCGTTGGGTCTGCTGCGGTGCCTCAGCAGCTTCATGAACGTTATCCGGCTCTGAGGTGCCTTCAATGTGCGGCAATAAGCCTTCCAGATCCCCGTCATCTTCCGGCATGGGCTGGGCGGCGATTTCATCATCCAGTTTACGCCACTGCAACTCCATATTGACAGCACTCTTGCTGCACACCGGACACTTGTACGTGACCGCCATGAGGTCTTGATAACACGTGCCATGCATGTAGTGGCCGCAGGGCAGACTGACGACCGAGGTCCTGGACTCGAAAAGCACATTCAAACACAATGGACAATTCCCCTCGGTGGCCTTCTCGATGCACGGATGCGCGGCCGAAGTGGAAATGGAAATGCAGACATTGCATCGCTTGCAATGCACAAAATCCTTGCCCAAGCCCTCACCCACGCGACAGATGCCACAATCGTCGCAGTGGTATATGCGTTTGTTGCTGTCGTTGTCCCACAGCTTGCATTTCGGACAGTAGTACCAGGCCGCGTATTCGCCACAATTCACGCACACCTCCGCCGCCGGTTGCGGGGTGTGACACAGCATGCAGAGCATATTCTGCGTCTTTTTCCGGTTCAGTTGGTGCGGAAAGGGCAGGTCGTGGGCGCGATCGTGACAATGTCGGCACGGGAACCAGCGTTGGCAGTCGAAGCACTGCACCTTGACGTTTCGCTTATAATGCATGCAGCCTAGATCCGGCATCCCGTCGTCACTGTCGTCGTCGTCCATCACCTCATCCCCACCATCCGTCGCAATGTCCCTGGGCGCTTTCGGCAATGGACTGAAGACCGGCTCCAGATCTCCCGGGCGCAAGTTGTAAGGATTCTCCGGATCGATCGGTATCGCTGCGGCGCCGAGGAGAGGGCCTTCCACATCGACGCCCACCGCCCCCGACGCCGCGCTGCCCGTGGGGCTGTCGGCCACGGGCGTCCGTAGGTGTCTCGCATTGTAGTCGTGCATCATGAGGGCATGCATACGCCGGGCCTTCTCCTCCGTGGAGACGGCGAGCAGCTTGATCTCCTGCAGCTGCTGGCGTAAGGACGCCATACCGTCATTCTCCGGCAACGCGCCGTCCATCTTCGTCGCCAGCAGCGCGAGGAAATCGTGCGTGGGCGCGTGTGCCTCTTCGGCGGTGGCGACGGCGGCGGTGTTCGCTCTCGTGCGGGTCGCGGGCGTGGTGTGGGCGCTGTTGGTGGCGGAGGAGGAGATGTCAGCGGGTCGGAGCACTCGATGCGCAGGGTTGACGCTCATGCCATCATCCGTCCACGTCGGTAGAGGGGGGATGACCGCATCACTCCCGCCCTCGTCGTCGTCGCCGTCGTCGTCGCACGCGCACAATGCCTCCGCAGGGACTATGATGCTGTCCGGTGGTGAAGGAGGTGGCGCGCCGCCCCACTCCGGATTCGGTGGTGGTGGTGGTGGTGGTGGTCGAGGGAATGACGACGCATGGACACGACGATCATCCCCGCGGCGCACGGAAACGTGTGGTGGAGGGTGGTGGTGGTCGTCGGTCATCAGGCATCAGGCATTCGCGGCAGCGATGATGTGTGTGTGTGCGCTGGCGGGAGGAGGAACATCCTTGCGCTGCTGCAGACGGCGAGGCTACACCTCCTGTCCATGGTCGAAGAACCGGAATTGTGGCCACCGCCAGCAAGAAATCATCGTGCAACCGCGTCCGTTCTGCGTCATCGCTTTCTCACCACACTCGCCAAGCCCAACCAGCCCCCATCGGATCTCATCTCAATCGCACCGCATCTCGCTACTGTACACATCCACGTCCGCTGTGTGTTTTCTTCACCGCTGCATCTCGCCCACAGCCATGCGTAGTCGACGTGGGGGAGTCCTACATTCTCCATCACGTGTATGGATAAATATATCACGAGCACCTATATAGGCGATTAATATTATATCCATAGAGGCCTCTAAATAACTAATTACAACATAAATACCCCAAGCCTGGCACAATTACGAATCGAACTCCTTCCGAAGACAAGATAGCGATCATTATAGCACTTTCTCCACAAGAACCAAAGAAGAAAGCAGAAGCGAAATCAGAGCGACATAGCAGGCATATTCAAATTCATTCCGTTCCATTCCACTCTCATTCTCATTCACATTCACACTCTCATTCCCACTCTACTCTCATCCTCTCTCACTCTCTCTCTCTTACTCTCCCCCCCACACACACATACGCGCGCGCAAAATGGGTATCTCGTAAAAAAAAACACATACTAAAAATCAACGACAGAGACCAAATCATGATACCGAGCGGACCCCCCTCGTCCGACTCGGATTAGATAAACGGATCAAAAACAATATCGCTAGCGACCGCAGCAGCAGCACTTTTGTTTCCCCTTCTGACCTTTTCCTGATCCAAAACACCCCTACCCGCGAGAGTCCCCGAAAGGGAAGGTGGAAATTGACATCGATTCGTTCACTGCGCGCTCGCACGTTTCGGCGGCTCGGCTGTATCGGGGCTGGGGAGGGCGGACGACGAGGAGGACTTGATGGAGAAGGAGAGGTTGCGATGGAAAAAGTCGAGCCGACCGTCGCTGCTGCTGTGATGGCTGGTCATGGACGTCTTGGGCCGCAGGTGGTCGTCCGAGGTGGTGAGGAGGGACGGCTTGCGGTCGGCGTCTTTGGGCTCGACGGTGAGACTGCGTCGGTGGAAGGCGCCGACCAGGTCGTCGTGGCCCTGCCGCATGCGCGTGAGGTGTCCGTCGAACCAGTTTTGCATTTCGGGCACGGGTTTCAGCCGGTACGGCACCTGGAACTTCTGGAGGTGGCTGATGATCTTGGCGATGCGCGTGTACATGTCGAAGTTGATGACGGAGAGCTCCTCGCCGCTGTCCGTGACGCTTCCCGGCACCTGGCGTCTCTTAGGGTTGCCGGCGATGACGAAGGTCAAGTCGGTGAGGTAGACGCCGAGGAAGGGGAGGCAGGGCGCCGTCGGGGCTTCGAGCCGGCGGCGCAAGCTCGTGTAGTTCTTGGACATGTCGACCACCTTTTCGAGCTCGTCCAACCGCGCCTTGGTCTTCCGACTGACCAATTCCCAGGTCTTTTTGAGCCGTTGCACCGGCGATGAGTTGATAGAGCACATAATAGCCATGACCGAATCGTAGTTGTTCAACCCGAGGCACGCCGTGGCGATTTTAATCCATTGTTTGATGACGTTGGCGCGCACCTTGGCCGAGTCCGGCGCGAGCATCGTGTCGGCGGCCAGATGTGCCAGGTCGGTGTTGAGCAAGCACATCTTGCGCACGTTCTTCGCTTTCCTGGTGTTGGCCTTGCCCCAGTCCATGCTGAGGAGCTCGGCGGGTCGGATCTCGCAGTACGACTTGGATACCAGCAAGGTAATTTGACGTGCGACCTCGGCCGGTTCAAAGTCCATGATACTGCATGGCGCGCCGCCTCCGATGGCGACCCGAAGGGCGTTGAGCTGTTTGTTGGTGATGCTTGGCTCCGGAATGTCATTCAGAGACTGGGTACTGATCGACATGCTGATCTTCCCGACGCCCGACACCATGGGCCCATCGATGGTGCCGTTGGAGTAGCTTTCGGTGATCCTGCGAGTCAACTCGATCAGGCGATCTCCAGCAGTGGGCAGGAGCGGCTTCAACTTGTGCAGGGCGAAGAAGCGAATCTCGCCAAGAGCATCCTTGTCAGCCTCGGCGCTCCAGTGAGTCTCCAGCCATCCCTTGAAGACATTGTAGATGCGCAGGCGAACCGGCGTTCGGCTGTCGCCGATGTACTCGAACCGGTCGATGAGTGCTTGTGCGAAAGCTCGCGGTTCCGTGAATTTTCGGAATGTGAGGAAGAAGGCGTTCACAAATTGTGGATCTGGCGCAACGTCATGTGTCGTCAGCTGTTCCACGAGGGCGGGAAGACTGCCACCCGTAATTTGACCGTCTTTGTTCCACGTCAATTCATGTGCGTAGCTCTTCTGGAGGAGCTGCGACTCGACGTCTAAGCCGTCTTCTGTCACCAACGAGTGCATGCTCGACAGGCTTGCAAAGCTGCTCATCAAAGCGGCCTCGGGACTCGTGGGCCCCTTGGTCTGCTCAGGCGTAGTCGCTCGTGTGGAAGCTTGGGAAGGAGCAGTCATGCTCGAGTCGCGCGTACTGCTGAAGAACGTCTCGGTGGAACCGGCGATCGATGTTCCAAAGCTGTCCTTGCGTGCTGGGCTGATCGAGTCCGATCGAATGTTTCGTGGACTTTGCAGTGACTCCACGCCGTGAATGCTTGATGCTTGGGATGCTCGCACCATGGATCGCCGATGTGGCGGCGCTGGCAGAGGTGGGAGATCCTTGTTGAGCTCCTCAGCCGGCGTCGTGGTTTCTGCGAGAGCGGCCGATTGGGCCTCCGCTGGCACTGGCGGAGGTGCAGCAGGTGGCGGCATCAGCTTCGCATCGAGCGACTTGCGATTCTCGACCGTCATCTCTCCCGGCTCGAGCTCCTGCGCCGGCAGGTCTTCGTCCTGAGATGGGACTTCGCAACTGTTTCTCGCCGTCTGATTGATCGCCTCCTTCAGCTCAAAGTCTCCGATCTGCTCAATCAATTGCCGTGTCTTCACGACACATTCTCCGGTGTTGCGGATCATGCTGGTGCCCAGGCTGACCAGGTGGTCCGTCTGTCCTGGAAGCATAATAATTTCGTCATCTGGATTCTCCGAAAACCGGAATACATCTTGAGTGGATTTGGCCAGCTCTTCGATTTTCACTTCGAAGTCCTGTCTGACCTGCTCGATTGAGGGGGATGTTGGGGTGTCGTGCGTGTAGACTTCGTCGACAATGGCAAGCATATGTCGACATGCTTTCACGAGTCGTTCGGTCGTGGCGACCAACTCGGAAGCAGGTCTCGCATGCAAGTGCTGTCCGATAAATGCTCCGATGTGGGTCATACAGACGTCGTGCACGTTGGCCAGTTGCTCGGAAGCCAGTGGTCCGGTGCCGATGTACACCTTGTCCCGTGTTACCGTGGACAACCGATGAGCCACAACGCCATCGGGTGGACTGAAGACCGTCGACAGCCGGGAAGCCAGTGCATCGCTATGATGAGGGTGGCTCTCAGCACCCGCAGAAGTGTCGGCGGGCGAATCGGTTTCTGGTAAGTGCTTGGCGGAGTCGATCGGACCGGCGACTTCCTTGGACGCCCGCACCTCCGTATTGATCTCCAGGCATGTAACCTCGTGAACGGGTTTTCCATACATGCTTAACCGGAATGAATCGTTGCCCGTTTCTTGGCTCCAGACATCGATGAAACTGACTGCGCGGGTCACGACCCGGAATGCTTTGCAGATCATGTCGTCGAGTAGGACGGGGATGACTTCACCCGCGAATGGCTCGCTGATCATTTCTTGGAGTCGCTTTGCGATCTGTACCAGCGAGGACAAGTCTGCCAATAATCCTTTGCGCATCCTACGTACGCCTGAATGATTCCTCACGGTCGGCGATTCCCGGTGCAGGCAGTCGGCGCGCTCGAGAAGATATCTCACACCTGCGATCAATCCTCGGATGTAGTCTTGCCGGACAAAGGTGGAGAGGTTGGCGTCTTCATTTGCGCCCAGCAAGTCCCAAAACTGGGTCATGGCGTTCAGTAGATTGCGCAGATACGGATGGTCGTAGGCTTCGCAGTAGTTGGTGGGCAGCCATCCTCGCACACCGGTGTTGAGCACCGTCCCGTCGGCCCATCCGTTGGCATGTATGCAGTGTATGAGGACGAGGTCTCCCGGCTTGATGGCGACGGTCGCGAGCGATACGTCTTCCTCCGGCATGGCGCTCGTGGCGGGGTCGAAGGCATGGAGGGCGCGGATGTAGTTGTGGAACAGGGACTGATTGAATGGCACCACGTCCATATCAGGTGCCGGACTGGCAGGCGTCTGCGGTGGCGTCATGTGGGCGACGAAGCCTGCCGTCACTGCTGTCGTCTGGGTCTGCAGCCGTAGGGGTGGTTTGCCTTGAATTCCAGCACTGTACGGCGTGCGGAGTATCGGCGCCGAGGGTCTTCTCCCTCCCGCCCCGTCATTGTACACTTCCCAGTTTTCGCTCTGAGGACGCTGACGCGCATCGGCCGGCGCGGGTGCGTTGGTGGAGTCCATGTGGTGGGAGACGTCACGTCCGGAGGCGAGGTGTTGTCAGCGCGCGAACAACGGCAACTACTGTACGACTGGCCGGTCCATGAATATTACGCAGGACCGCAGCGGTGTCTGGTGGTCGCGAGTGGCGTCACTGAGGTGCTGAAGGTGGCTGTCAATGGCTGAAGGGTCAGTACGTTCGGGTTTCATGTTGTGATGTGGGCGAGGAATGCATGCCATCGGAAGCGCGCGCACACATGTCGGCCGCCATGTGCCGTTTAATGTCGCGGGTGTGTGGGAGTGCGGGAGTGGAGACTGGAGGTGGACGATGGTGGACGACAGGCGTTGTTGGTTACTGACCTCTCAATAGCAGGGAAGGCCTGCCGACGAGTTTAAGTTATAGAGCGTATCCTGAAGGTAATCGCTGGATGCCTGTCGAAACCCGGTTTCACGCCTGACCTGTGGTTTCGCTCGAAAGGCAATCAACTGCCGCAGCTTCGACTCGCCCGAATGCGTCGTGTGGTGGGTGGTGGGTGGTGGGTGGTGGTGGATGGTTTATTATCTGGTAAAGCTTGTTGCCGTGAACGGGGTCTGGTGTGGTGCTATTGCGTCGCCCAGTCGTGGTGACTTCTCCGTCGATACTGTCGCCGTGGTTGTTGTCACTGTCACTGCCGCTGCCCTGGAGATTTTTCCGGCTCGCGAAGCAAGGAGTGCTGCTTCCTTTCCCCCCAGGCCTGTTGTCAATGAGGAAGAATACGGGACTGCTGGAGGTAAGGTCGATCGCCACCGCCCACTCCTGACGGTTAAGTGTCGCCCAGTATCGATGGAGTCTTTTGGCGAGGCAGCAAACAGAAGCAAGCACGACGATTGTGACTACGAGAAACCTGCACAAGCTCACGCGCCGTCCTCGACGTCGGCGTGGGAGGGAGTTTAGGTTCTCCCTCCGGTATCCATTGATGATCGTCAACCTCTGCGCGGCCGTCGACGGTAGCCTTTTCCGGGAAGTAGTCAGAACCAGCACGACGGTCTGGCGAACGACGAGCTCGCCGCCGTGCTAGCCCCAACGACCACTGGCCTCCGTGGAATGCACACGCCGGGCTCGGGTCTGACGACGGTGCATGTCCAGCGTCCGTCCGGCGCGAACTTACGGTCAACGTGCAGCACCGCACATCGCAGGAGAGCACACCCTGCCTCTTCACTTCGCACCCCACCGCCATTGGAGCAGTTTCGGGCATCGTGCGCCGCCTAGGCCCTGCCCGCGGGCAGACGCCAACGGTGATCGCTTACGGGTATGTACTGTATTCCTCGCTCGCCCATCGATATCGCAGGACAGTATACAGTACAGTAGTCACCATGAGCTCTGCACAGCGCGGGATCCATGCGGGCTATTTTTCTGGCCGCGCAGGGGGGGCTCCACCTGCCGCCGAAGCATGCTCGGCACTTAAGATTCGACTTTTCCCTTTCCCAGCCCACGCTATCTGGGACACACTCGGCTTCCCTGCAGCTCCTGCACGTGAAAAGCTCCGCAAGTGGCCTCGGTGCGCAGAACTTCACGGTCACCTGGGGATGCGCGCATATCACACGTTGCTGCTGCTGCACACGCCTTCACACGACGGTGACGACGACGCGCGATGGGCGATTCTCGTGATGATATTGCGATGCGCTGCAGTCTGCCACGGCGCGTGCGGCATCTGCTTCGGAGCTACCACTGGACGTCTGGTGGGAGGACGGTAAGCTGGAGAAAGAGATCGACGCCCACGGCCCCCGTTTCCGGCTAAAAGGAGGAAGACGTTGGTGTTGATGGCTCTGCATGATTCTGCGCGGCCATCTGCGCCGATCGCCGCTTCCACCAGCCGGTCCGCCTTGTGTTTATTACCTTGGCGTCCATGGAGATGGAGCCGAGAAGCTAGAAGTCCAGTCGCATTGCCAGACCTTCTCCGTGGCCAACGCAAGCGTGAGAGCCCGAGCAGTAATATGGGAGTACCGCACCCCCGGGGCAAGACACTATAGACCACCGCCCTCGGTGCCCAACTCCACCGTTCCTCATCGTCATGGCAGCGACGGCGATTTCCCTCACGCCCGGTACCTTAGCTTCACCGTGCCAGAGTCGCTCGTTGCTTGTTGTTGCCCTCCACAGCCACGGGACCTGCGTCTCGCGTGAGGAGCCGTGTGGCTCGACGTTGACATGAGTCGCGCGAGCAACATCTCGAAATGGTGGAAATATGGGGGGCTTCGGGATGTGGCTTGAGACCTCAACAGGGCGAGCGTGCCCTACATGTACCGTCCACACACTTGTCGTTCTGATCTAGGAGTCGACGCACACGCGTGACCGGATGCCCGACGCGTCTATAAATGTACATAGCTTATGTGCTGTTGTTGTGCTGCAGCGATATGGTACCCAGACACGTGTCGAGCGCGATCCGGCGCCCAGCACCAATCGCTCCAGCTTGCTCGTTCCCTCCACCTGTCTCTGCCTCGCCCGGTACATGTACATCACATCGAGGTTTCTGAACGAAAATGGTGCATTGTCTCACTGATGACCTTTCTCGTCCAGTCGTGGTTGGCATCATCGTCTTCTCACATCGACAACCAAGCCACACGCGCTCCGGCGATGTGTCCCACGGCGAGTCAGGCTTCACCCTTTCGCAACGAACGTGAAGCTCCCTGTCCACCCTGCCCACGTGTGTCAAGCATGGCACGCTCATGACGAAACGCGAACAGGTTCAGCATGCGACCACCATTTCCCATTTAAGATTGCATACGGCCGGCGGATCCTCCAGCACGACGGACTTCGCCCATCGACATGATCTCCCTGCTCGTGTTGACAAGGAAGTCGGAACGTCCATACGACTCGAGCTGCCCAGCTGATGGGACCCCGCCGCGAGCTGCTGCAACACCCCTCAGATGTGCGGCAGGGATGGCCACGGTAAGATTGGCATCCAATTTCCTTGTACATGTACCTCTCGTTTGGGACAGTCGTGGTTGTTTCGTTACCTCCGAGTGCTACATGTACAATCCATCCCGCCGACCACGCCCAGCCCCAAGTCCCTGTACAGTACAGTATCGCAGAGGCCTCTGGATCTCTGATGATGCGCGCAGATGCCGTGCAGGGCCATTCTCGACCATGTGACGCGTACCCTGGCTCGTCACGAGGCCCCGCCCAATATCACACTGCGCATCGTAGGTTGTACATTCTACAAGTACATCCACTATCGACGCGAACGGCACGAATCCGTCACGTCGCCCTACTCTTTCTCGACTCCGATTCTGACCAGGCCGCACGTCGCGCAGGCATGTTACGACGTCGAGGCACAGATCTGAGGCGTCGCACGGAGTTCCTGCCTGAATCATGCCGTCGCAGTGGTCCAGCATAAGCTGACAGCAGGCGGTGCCATCGTAGATTGCGAGGGTGAGGGATCTCTGATTTTATTCAGGCACGAACCTCGAACACGTCGGACATGTCACCGGGAAGACATATTCCGTGCTGTCCGGCAATATGAGTCGCACGATCTTGCGACACCCAGCGCCGCTACTATCGATGAGTCGACAACGAAATCGTGCCTGAGTGCCCGCGTTAACTTCTCCTCCTTCGCCTTGGTAGACCCTCACAAAGCACACCGACTCCTTCTTCCGCCCCCATCGCACATACGAGGACCCTACATTCCCTTCGCGTGGCACAATACATCACGGTACTTACATATAGTTAGCGCGCGACCACACCCCCCCGCCTCCAAGGTCTGGGGAAAATCTCGGGCCACACATCACCCCTGCGCACCTCTCATGCAAGGTACCACCGAAAAGACCCGCTGTAGTGGATCCATCATCATGTACTGTACTGTAGTCACCAGCTCTAGATTCTTTGCCCCTCCACACACAAGCCCATTATTGACTATCAGCAGACAAACCGCACGACCGAATGCGGCACAGCTAGGATGGAGAGAGGGAGAGAGAGATGATTGCCAGTATTCACCCCCACCATCCTTTCTTTCCAATATTATTGAACCTAGAGCCTACTGCTTCTGCTTCTGCTGCCGCTGCCGCAGTCGTAGTATCATTATCATTATCAAACCACTTTTCCACGCTGCTGCTGCTGCTCCTGCTCCTGCTCCTGGCCACTTCCCCTTCGCCAACCTGGGCTGCATCCTCCGTTTGGGTTTTCTAGGATGCACCGCAAGGGACGACCTTGTCGTCCTTTTTTTCTCGTCACTTTGTCCCTGTGCAGTACAGTAGTACAGTAGTACAGTATTATGTAGCCCGGCAGCGCGTCAACATCCCTGGGAGTGGAGAGAAAAGATATGAGGCCACACGGGGAAATTTTGTGATTGGATGATATTATTGATGATGAGAAGAGGGGAGTGGACTGGATTGGTAGTGGATTGGTAGTGGATGATAAGAAACGCTCTGTGATTCCAATCCTGACTGCCCTGCGGGAACGGATTTTGCAAGTGGATTTTGCCGCCGCCGAACAAGGGGTTATACAGGTACGGTACGGTAGATTGCCCGCTGCTGCTGATTTGGAGGGGGAGAGAGAAGAGGGGGAGAGAGGAAGAGGACATCATTTAAACTTTTTCACGAATATCTTTTCTTTTTTTTCTTCTCTTTGTGATTGGTTGATTTCCTTTTCGTGCGAGGAGGAGGCTGATGGAGATAGACCGATCGTCGGCATTTTTTTACTGGATTGATCAATGCAGGTACGGGACGCGGGACTAGAGCTGTACATGTACCTGGGAGAGAATCTTTTGTAGTCGCGTGTGCTGGTACTGACTGTGGGCAGGCTGGAATGTTCCTGGGCCCGCATCTGTTGTCTTAGGCCAGGCATGAGAGCAGGGTTCCGAATGTGGATGGACGTGGTCTTTGTACTCTAGTACTGACGTGGATGGTGGAGGGAATCGAGACCTATCGGGTTATGTATGCTGTCCTAGGCTGGTGAACCGGTGCGGTGCAATTTAGTGCTCATCTGCTCTCGCAGAACTCATCCTGGCTGGTGAGAATGGTTTGGTCGCATCACACGCGTGGATCTCTGCATGCCACCGTCCACTTGGCGAAGTACACAAGTCCCTGTTGCACAGCAATGCAAGGGACCTGACTGACATTCGGGGACATCTGAACCAACCAGGTTGCTTTGCGATTTTTATCACAGCGCTTCTCGAGGAAGGGAGGTAGTCCCTAGACGGAAGCGGGGAGAGAGTGGAAAGGAATGTAAGCAAGTGGGGAATGTGCCAAGATCTCGGATGAGATAATAGCCGATGGAAGGGTGAAACTCTCAACGAGCAGTCCAGGTCTCTTAGAAGAGTACCCACTGGACACGCAAAGGGATTCGTCATGAAGCTGCGATATCGAGCGAGATATGCGCACCTCAATCGAAGAGCGCGAGTCTATCGTGAATGATGCTGGAGTCCGGTAAGAGTGCGATTGAGACAACGCATCATTTAGGGAGAGCAAGTTTGGCAACCAGGCCTAGCAGCATCGTAGGCCCGTGGACGTATACACACAGTGTGATACCAGGCTGCGACAAGCCCAAGCGACGTCTCGTGAGGCTACTTGCTGTGCGAGGAAGCTGCGAAAGCCGCAGCAGTGTCTGCATCTGACTTCTGGTCCGCTCCAAATTGATCATCAAGATACTTGAGATGCAGGATGGCCTCTCCCAGATTTGCACTCACACCAAGCTAGAGAACCAACGTCAGCCTCAGTCGTGTCAAAAGCCTGGAGAATAGACCTACTCCAAGCCATTCATGCATCTCCGGCGACAGTCCGTCCTGGATTTCCTGGCTCAGCTTTTTCGTCCAATTCACCTGCTGCCTCAGATGCGGAGCCGTGTAATATCCGAACAGCAGCGCGCGATCCTCATTCGATACATTCGCCCCGGAGGTATGCCATACTTTACCGTCCATGACGATGATCGACCCGGCTTTGGCTTCGAATGGTTGCAACAGGTCTTTGGCATTCTTCGGCACATCCTTCCTCCATTCCCACTTGTTGGATCCCGGGATGAAGAGCGTGGCGCCATTCTCGAAGTAGACGTCTGTCAGGCACCAAATCACGTTCAGTGCATTGATGTACGGCCACGGATCAGGAGACACGAGTGACTGGTCCGAGTGCAGGCCCATCGACTTACTTCCTGGTCGGGCAATGTTGGCGGTGAAGTTGCTAATGAGGAAGTTCTCTCCCAGAACGCTTCTGACCATTTGAATGGCGGTTGGATGCTGTATCAATTCTCGGAAAACAGCGTGTTCGAGAAGGTAGAACACCCGTACATTGCTTTCGTTTGGGTCGAGGAAAGGCAGGAATGTGTCTTCGCCGCGATCTCTGGCGCTGCCCGCTGTAGACCAGAGCTCGTCCAGTACATTCTTGGTCTGTTCAGGGTTGAGTATGTCAGGTAAGACGCACCATCCTTCTTCCCTCAAATGCTGCTGTGCTTCTGAGATTGTGTCAGGAAGGGAACCCATCTTCCGAAGACAACGTGATTTCAGATATGCCGATAACAACTCAAGGTCCCAAGCTGGAGGCTCCTGTATACTTACCGTATGTACAGCAACTCCGCAGTTGCTAAGCTATGGCTTGCGATAAAATGCGGGCACCAAAGATCACATGACGATTTTGGACCGATTACCGTGGCTATGTACAACACCTCCACCACGACTGCGACAAGATCCTTCGGAAGCAGCTCCAGTGGGATAAGCCCAAGTTCATAGAACCGTTTGTCATATGGACATCCATGTACCGCGCCTTGGTCGAAATTCTGTGTATGTAGTGCGCTCATCTGACCTGTGTGCATCGCAGCTTCTGGGCTGGAGAGGACTGATAACCTGGTGAAGCTGCCGACTTCTCAACGCAAGTACTTAAACGCATGATCTGAAGGAACGCATAGCCTGAAGAAACGCATAGCCTGAAGAAACGCATAGCCTGAAGAAACGCATAGCCTGAAGAGCCATGTACCGAAGAAAACTCTCCGCGAGCGCAACAGGGTGACCGAAAAGCTAGGTCTGAATCCACTGGTTGAGGACCCTCCATGATTCCTTCAATCCATAGCCCATCCCGGGCCTAGGGAGATCAGTGTCGGCCGCTGCGCCTCGATCATCTTCTCCGCAACCGACCATGGCAGACCCGCGGCTCTCATCTCCAACGCGATATCGAAGAGCCCTCCGGCGATGAACCAAAAAGGCCCGGTCACCGCAGAGACGCCTGCCCCGAGAAGAAGGACCTGTGGAGAGGGCAAGCGTGGCCAGCCGTAGTGATGGCACTCCTTGAGCCATCTCAGCAGACCTTGCCAGTTGGGTGTCGCGCTTCTGAATACGATGCCCACCTTCAGGGTCGCCGCGCTCATCGGTGGCATTGTGCGGAAGAACAATGAGATGGGAGTCGAGTCGAAGTCGCGGATGAGGAACGTGAAGCCGTTCTCGACGTAGAAGATTTTGGTGACCTCCTGGCGAATCTGCTTACACGTCCTGACCAGCTGGGGACGCGCGTAGCCATGCGAGTCGACTGTGATCCGAGACTCGATAACCGTTTCGCGGTAGATTCGATTGCGCAATTCGCCGGGAAGCTCGAGAAGGCGGCATCGTAGTGACGTTGGACTTGTTGTAGTCTCTCCATCCTGCTAACGTGGAGTCAGATCGAGCGCTATAGAGTCCACGATATGGGGAGGGCTTACCGAGATTACTGCTTCAGCTGCTATGGAGCCCTCGACAGCATGCTCAATGTGCTCTGCCGGAGGTGCCATCGCCACTTGCCCCTTGCCCGTCGAGACTGAATTCGAACACAGTTGGTCTGTGTGGATGCAGCGTGGTTTTGGTCGTGCAGATGTTTGAGATTTCCGGGACGACGCTACAAGCAGAGGGAAGTCTACGAGCGAGCAGCGGGCTCAAGCACTGCACGCAGTTGCTGGTCCGTGCTTAATCACTGCGGGAAGCTGGCCGGTGAATTGTAACACTTCTGTGATTCACTAGCTCCGATATTGCTGTTCCTTCTGCCGCGATAGCAAAGATCACCAGCATCTTCCAGGGCGAGTCCTAGGCAAGTCCTAGCAAGTTTTACTGGCATCGGAACAGTGGTGGAACATTGAAGGTCATAGCAGGGCTTGTGAAGCGCTAGAAGCGAAGATAAGTGCCTGTGGGCTGGAAGATTTCTGGAAAGCATTCTGAAATTGTCATTCAAAGCAGTCCGCGTTGAGTGATCAGAAGCACTGGAGATAGTAGGAAGCAAGATATAGCAAAGGATAGGAAGGACACTCTGACATACGGGTGGCACATTGCGTGAGAGAAATGACAAAGATGAGGTTGCCAAGGATCACATGCGGCCCGCTGCACGATCTACAGCAGTGCTCTCTTCATCATGTGCGTATCTGAGATCTTTCCAGTTGCGACTCCTCAAGCTTATGAATCACCTTACCTGGACACCTTCAACCAGTCCGCAGTCAGCCCCCAATCAGGTCAGTGATGCTCGGCCCCTCATGATGGCCGTGACAACGAGACCAACCACTGACGACAGCATCAATAGGATCATGGCAGTAGCGAAAGTCTTCGCCATTCCAGAACTCCTGGAGAACATCTTACTTGCGCTCGAGCCGCCCGAGGACCAAGCTTGCCAACCAGTTGTTCAGCTCTTCGGCCTCCAGCGCATCAACAGCACCTTCTGTGGAGTCATCTCCGGTTCCAGAGTTCTGCAAGCTCACATGGTGAACACGCACGAACCAAGAAAGCGCTGTGTGGGCATTGCCAACGTTTGGACTCTTCAACGAGATCTAGGACACAAGATTCAAACGGCGCGGGACGCCACACTCCTTGGCAAGCTGGCGCTGGGTACCTCATGGAAGAAGATCAGACTAGGCGGGTGGTCGGGTGCTATCAAGTTGAGCCATCCCGAAATCTTCTCCGGTTCGGACGGTGGAGCGTGCTACTACCGCGAACACTTCATACTCGACGCCAACACCAGTGTTGGGCATGTCATAGAGTGGCAGCCAGAAATTCAAAGACGGACGATTGAGGAGCACGAGAAGGCACATGCCCGTTGGGCCAACCATCAGAGGAGGCTGTAAGTCCTACGAACCCATATTCAGGAAGGAGAGTTGCAAGAGTACGACTAATGGTCCACGTGGACGTACAGCTACTGTTGACGTGGTTCAAGCTAGGATCGTAGAGACGTGCTTCATTGTCCCGGTGTCCACCACGATCGAAGCTGACGCCATACAGATCCTAATTGTTCCGGATAGAACAGTTTTCGTGGCAAGAGTGGAATTTCTCGACCGTCACTCAAAGAGCATTAGACTCAACTAGTAAGGGCAGCACTTACGTTGACAAAGACGGATGGGCGGTCCAGCAGCGACTAAGAGAACGGAAAGGGAAAAGCAACGTCGTCCATCTAGCGAAGCGGGCGACGTTCGCTGTGTGGTGGAAAGGCGTATCGTGCGAGGCACAGGTGGCCACCTTCCGCAATGCCAACAATGGTGCGCAGCTGGCTTCTTTCCCACAGCTCTGAACCTCGACCTTCCCTTCACACACATCCACCTCGACTTTGGAAGCTAGTCCGAGGACAGCTATAAGCAAATCTCTTGGTGGGGACATATTCGATATGCACAATACATACCTCACCAACGAGATCCCGTCATACCCACGCTCATCAAACCAAGAAGTCACACTCCATACCCTCCCTTGTCTTGTCTTTCAAGCTCAAGAAAGATGGGATGTCCCGATCGAAACGAACCGCTTGAGAGAAACGATAAGGGTTACTATCAAAGATCTCGAAGCGACGACTTTCTTCCGCGGAGGATGATGAAATGCTTGTAGGAGAGAAAAAAGGGTCGAAGGGTGATTAGGTGCGTGGTTAAAGTGCAGATGGAGTTCACTTCGATTTGGGTTGGGCTGGGCCACGAGGACGAGCGTCTGTTCTGCTTCACCGTGAGCGCATGGAGAAGGATGTCTTCGAGATCGATTTCGCTAAGCACTAACAAATCCCGACCGACAATGAAAATTCCCGTCCAGGAGGAAAGAGACAGAACTCCCCAACCGCCTGCAGTGCTTCCCGGCGCTACAGATAACATTCTTACGAGCATCAAGCCCCATGCAACAAAACGCTCACTCGCAAGAGAAAAAGAGGGGTATCTCGATCACAAGCGCCATCCCATGCTGTACAAGTCGCCAACCAAAACACACCCCTCACCGCACAATCTCCCGTACAGACGCCAAAACCTTTATCGACCTTTCGTCATCGCCGCCCAAAGCGCAGCCATACTACTCCCGCCTTTCTGCTGACCGGCCCTCGGACTCTCATCTTTCAGGGAAAAGGTCTTCTGGAAGCGATCCTCGAAGCCCAATTCTCTCCGGTCACTGGGCAGAACCCACGTGCTCTGCTTGAGTTCGAAATTGCTACCCTTTTCTGGGAATTGGACGGGCTTAACGCCGCGACGCATCTGCGCCATGAAATCTTTCTGCTGGCTGAGCGGGACTTTGGCGGGTTCGGCGGGGCGGAGGACGGGGTTGCGGAGACGCCGTTCCAAGCTCATAGGTGCTGGGGGCAGGGTGCCGTAGAATGGAGACTTTTGTTGTGCTGGCTGGAGTTGGAGTTTCTGTTGTTGTTGTTCCTGTTCTTGCTCGCGGCGCTCTTCTTCGGCGCGCATCTCGTGTTCAATCCCTGATAGGCCGTTTCTGACATCGCCGAAGTGGAGGGGTGGGGCATTGGTGTGGTTCATGTATGTGTTTCTTGGCTCTAGGCGGGGGATCTTTTTCATGTTGAGACGCTGGGAGGAGCGCATGACTGGCTGGTAGTCGACTTCCATTACGTCTGCTTCTTCTTCGTCGTAGTCAGAGGTTTCTGGAGATGGGGGTGGCCTCTTTTCGAAAGGTCTTGCTACGTCCAGATCCAATTGAGGATAGGTAACAGGCTGCTGGTGCTTTGCCTGCGAGGTGGCCAGAGACTTGAGATCGAGCGTTGACTTCTCTTCCGGTCGCAGATATCTCCAGGGATCCTTCGATGATGGCTGGGCTTCGAAAATGGACATTTGTGGATCCACGTCTGCCGCCGTTGCACTGAGAATGTCAGTATCTTCGGGCTTGGGCATCACTTGGCCTCTAATGGTCCAATTCTGTAGCTTGATGCTTCTGTTGGCAATAGCCTGTGTCATGAGCATAAAGAGAATTGCGAAACCATGGATCGCAACAACCTGGTCTTTGTCGAGCTTTTGTGTGTAGGCAGTGTCTGACACTGTGTACCACGACATGCATCGGATGGCAAGCATAATGACTTGCATGTAGAAGTAATTGCCTTGGCCGTGGACAGCCTCGATCCGTCGTGTATGATGGTACCAGCCCTTGATCCCAGGGTTATACCAGATGAAAACTGCGGCTAAAACCAATGCGTGTGGGATAAGGGAGCTGATGTGCTGGTAGCAAGTGGTGTCGAATGTGAAGCGTGTCGCGTGCTCGCCGCATTCCTTCAGAGTTGGCGCAAAGTATATTTTGGTCTCGTCGATGAGCTCACCTTCCGGTGGAGGTATCATGAATATGGTGGAGATGATGCCGTAGACGTGGAAGCCGACCTGGGCGGAGAGACCGAGGGTCAGAACCAAGCCAATGGAGCGCAACAAATTGCGCATGAACTTCTTCCGCCAGTCGTCGCGTGTGCGGTGTGCTTGTCTTCCGCCGCGCGCCCTGGTGTCTGCTCCCATCTTAGCGACATTCCGAGTCATGCCATAGTAGTCTGCCTGGTGGATCCTCTTCTGTGCCATGGGCGCGCACCGCTTGCACATCAGCGGGTATCTGCTCTCGAGTTCCTTCTTGTATGCCGGAAGTGCCTTCTCTTTTTCTCGATAGCTCGGATGATGCTCATCGGGGAGGTAGTCGGCCAATATGCTGTTGTAGAGGTGCTGGTTCTGCTGACATGTGCTGCAGAAAGATGGTTGCGCCTGGTGCCTGAGGCTCTCTGGGAGCGTGTGGGTGAAGGAGAGGAGGTTCCTGGAAGGTGGAGCTTGTGCTGGTGCTGCGACTACCGCCGGCGTGTCGACGACATTCCCTCTACCGTCAAAGAAGTTGACGGCCTCGCAGGCGTTGCATTGGAATTCGGTGACAGACTTGCTGTGTGGCTGTCTGGTGCCGCAAAAGTGACACCGGATGCGCCAGAACATTTCGTTGGTGCGTAGGCGATCGTCTGCTGCTGGACTCGAAGCCGGCAGTGCGGGTGCGGTGTATATGGCCGGGGGAGTGTGATGTATGCGAGGTGAACTTGTCCGCTTGCGCCTACAATAAACAATGAGGCGGCTTTAACCGCGGACTTTAGGGACTAGCACCAAACCTTATATTGCACATGCCAAGACCACTTCACTTCGCATCAGTCTCCTTCACTTTAGCATTGCGCCTTCGGTCAGAGACGGTGCTTGAAAACCCCCAATACGTGGAGCTCAGACATCCATCATGTGTGTCTGGTACAGTAGAAACTGTTACCGCTGACCGCTCGAATTCACTTCGACACCCAGAAGCTCCAGTCTCAGACATATGCTACAGTATTGAGCTCGGGTGCCGCGGACTCTATCGAAGGTGATCGGCATGTGCCTGGCAGCGGTCAAATCCCTGTATGGCCTCCGTATCGCAAGGCTCTCGTCCTTCTCAGGCACACTTATGTTCGTAGTATCACGGACACAGTACATCGACACGTGTCCCTCAGAAAGTGTAGCGGAACGTCCGCGAAATACAGATCTAGCGAGGTGTCCATTACTGGCGGAAGAGGACTGTGCTAGGGTGCTTGAGGAGGGAGCATAAGGAGGATATTATGGGGGCCGTAGAAGCTGGCAACTGACTGGACTCACGTGATAGATGCATCCCGGGCGATCGACGGCCTTGGAGGTTTTGGCGCTGGCTTGGAGACTTTGAACGGCAGTGGTGCTATTTTGGAAAGCTGATCTTGACCAGATGGCATGTCTCCTCCGGCCATAAACGGAGCG
This sequence comes from Pseudocercospora vitis, assembly GCA_026120125.1. Classification (NCBI taxonomy): domain Eukaryota; kingdom Fungi; phylum Ascomycota; class Dothideomycetes; order Mycosphaerellales; family Mycosphaerellaceae; genus Pseudocercospora; species Pseudocercospora vitis. The sequence goes on from JALRML010000049.1 coordinate 73,402, forward strand.
GCAGGACTAATGTCACTCGCGGTAAAATCATTGGCAAACCATTAACGATAACTTGAGTGCGAGTCTTTCGGAATCTCCTGGAAGTCGTGCGAAACGGCGCAAATCGACATTGATGGTATTAAGTTCAAGGCTCGAGCGGCATGAGTTGCGCACGTCTAGTGCGGTAGTAACACTAGGAGGCAAGCCAACTAGTTCGGACACTATTCGTTCATCTTTAGAGGCTGTAAGAATGCAAGAATAAGCCGTGGAACAGTATCTAGAGCGCCAACTGAAACAAACTGGCAATGTCCAAATAGGATGCATTACCACGAGACAAGTTTCGGAACCTCTGTCAAGCATGAAAGCTCGGCCTGCATACCGAGGCAGCAATGAATCCGTTTACCAGCCTGTTCATCATCGCCTTGTCCACTCATGGTCAATTATGCATACATGTAGCAGTAAGGACCATCGATTGTAGAGCCAGGTTCCCACAGCTCCACCGGGTCGCCAACGAAAGGGAACTCGAGCACATCGCCAGGGTGGACCTCAGAAGTCTTCGGCTCTGAGACGAGGGTTAGCAATCTTCCAAGATCGACGTTCTGGGAATCACTTACCATCGAAAGGCGCATACGTTCCTCCGATCTCGTATGTACGGCTTCCCAAATCCTGCCCTTGCCAAAGTGCCCAGCACCTATCGATCTGGCCATGCAGCGCGAAGAAAGCCGGATCCGCGGCCGCGGCGTATTGGTCGTTGCTCTGCCCGCCGATGGTGAGGTGACCGGCTTTGTGCAGTGGATTGATGGCGTTGGTGTAGTTGCTGACACCCGGTTCCCAACCATCCGCTCTCTGCTCGAGACAGACGATGTCGGGACAGTCGAGCAGGTAATTCATGCTCTTGGTACTTGTTAAAGCACTCCAGGCGGGACTGAGGTCTCTGGTGAGACATCGAGGATTGTATTCCAGGGCTCCGGCGATGTTGTCATTGTACGGATCCGGGAACTCAAGAGCTGTCGTGTTGGAGTACGCTAGCTTGTTTGTGAGTACCGTCTTGGTTAACAATTTCGGCTTGCGCTCCCATTTCTTGAGATGGGGTTGGGGAACGGTATGATTGGATACATCGGAAGTGGTCAAGTTCAGACCAAGATTGACCTGCTGTAGTATCAGTGAGCCAATTCCTCTTTGGAAGCGAACGTACTACTCACCGTGAGATTAGCGAATGGATGTCCGTCCTCCAAGCATCCTCCTCCCGTTCCGGGTGGCACCACCAGACTCTTCCCAAACGCTGTCGCATACGTATCCGCGTGCGGCAGCGATTTTCCATTACCTCCGAGCGAGAATCTGCTACCATCGAAAACTGGATCCTGGGCTGGGTCACCGCTGTGTTTCGTCCAATCCCAGTACGGAAACGGTCCGTCATAACCACATTCGTTCTGCAAGGCTTGGTTGTAGAGCCAGGTGAAGTGCCGATGCCAGGCGTAGAAATGGCCGTTGTAGTGCACCCTTGGGGCCCTTACGATATGTGCAGTGACGAAGTCGTCGTAACGATTGCGTGCTCCGGGAACGAGAGAAGGGGAAATTTGGGAAGGCGAGTCGTAAAGACACATGACTGCGCTGATGTAGGACGCTCGGTCAGACTCTGAGATAGTGGACCACTCTTGTCGGATCTGGACGGTGTTGACATTGCACTCTGACTCTGGACCACGAGTGGAGAGGATTTGCCGAATCGAGCGTTGGTATCTCGATTCGAGTCTGTGGAATTTGCGGATGTGCCTGTCGTTTGAAGCCATAACATCCTTCGCGAATGCTGCGAGAAGCAGGAATGATGTCAGGATATTGATGGAGATCATGACTTTGATACGTCGGAGAGCTCTTGCCTTAGTCTTTTGAGAAGTCTGCTTGGTTTGATGCCCGGACTGACACACGTTCTGCTGACACTTATATACGGGATCAGGGTACTTCACAACAGGCACTCCGCGTTGGGTTGGGTTGAGGCCGCTCTACTCACTTCACGCGCCATGCGCCCAATAATGCTGTCCCACGTATAGCATAGTCGTTGACCAGACTGCAAGCGACAAGGTGGCAGGTCTCGCTCTCTGTCCTATCCCCTTTCGTCGCTCGTTGTTGGTGGAGGCTGGGCTGATAGAATATCAGCACGTCCGAGGCCGCATCGTTTGTCACATTTCCCGAAGAAGCATGCGGTCAGGACTCGGGATCGCGTCTCCACCTGAGACATAGGCCTATTTTGAAGTTCATCTGCTACGGCATTGCCTCAACAAATCTTCAAATCTTCACTAAGCCTTGCGTAACGTTGAACACATCAAGCCAAGCTGAACTCTCAATCTGAAAAAGCACAACACACGATCATAATGCGGTTGGATATACTGGAATACACTTTCAGAGGCGCTTAGATGAGCTCCCTCGAATAGTATGTGGCCCTCTGCCGGCCCTGGCGTGGTAAAATCGCATGCCAGTCTATCTTTGTCCCAAGAACAAAGAGCCTTGCCACGACAATGGCTATGTGCACACCAAGGAAGCGACGCTAGAGAACTGCGGCTCAGAACTTGGCGGTTTCCGAGCATGGCTTTGGTAAGATGGCAAGAAGATATGAGTAGCAAAAGACAATTTGACAATTGCTCAGGACAATGTTAGTATGATATAAGAGATCACAAGAGCCGTCATAGGCCGACAGTAGTCGATATTCCACAACGGTTGCCAAGAGGATACTCAACATAAATCTGCCAGATGTTTCACCTGCTCTGCATTATGAAGGTCTCATTGGCGATCGTATTGGCATTGGTCTCAACAGTCTCCGGCCAAACGGAAGGGCCCAGTCCATGCCACGCTGGCTCGCCCTTCCCATGCACATGTCCAGAAGGCACCAGCTTCGTCAATTCAACGACGTTCGGCTACATCGGAGCATCAGTATCTGATATCTACGATATCATTGGTGATTGTTAGTATCCACGATCGAGGGGTCTAGATTAACACGCTGACGACGATCAGACCATCGAACAGACTGGTTGGACTTGCCGCTTGCTTGCACTCGTGGTCGGGACAACATGCTGGGCGCGCTCAGATGGCTGAACGTCACCACCAATAACAGCACGTACCAGCTGGAAGAACGGCTGATGATTCCGAGTGTGCTCGAGGATGGGGCGTTCGGGCAGGATTTCCATCTTGTAAACAGTGAGTGTGTCGGGAGCGTGCACAATGAGTGAATATGCTGATCTCTAGAGCAGCGCCGCTTCATGTCCCGGACGTTCAAGGAGGCGGCTCATTCGGAGGCTACTGGGTAGATCTCAAAGTGAGAGAAATCGAGCCCACACTCAGCGAGATGCAATGGGGTGCTTTTCGTTGTGTTGCAGGGACACCATTTCGTAAGCTACCAAGGATCGTCTTCGACATCGTGCGAGATCAGCTAACGGATGTTGTAGATTTCACTGCCTTCCACGACACATATATGGCCAGGATTTCCAGCATTTTGGAAAGCCAGGGCAAGCTACACAGCAACAGCTCTGTACCGATCAGTACTGGCGACTACTGAAATTGACACGAAGCTGGGTTCGCTTGCGCGTAGTGATCTTGAGGCGTTTAAATTATAGGAATTTTTCTATAATCTGATATCAGCGATCTTTGCTTCTGCCTTTCGTTGATAGTTTCCAGCTAGTCTGATCACGCTTCATGCTCTCGTTCCATGGCATTCCTGCTTCCCATAATTTTGTTCCAATCACAGCATAGCCAAGAACTCAGGTGCAGCCAGAGGCCCATTCTGGATCTCCACGGAGCTAGTCGGCATGATCGTGTCGTCAAGTATAATCTTCGCCCTGTCAATCTGTACCTCCATGTCCTCATACCAAATCCAGTTGAAACGAGTGAGAGCATCCAATCGAATCTTAGTCAAGTCACTACCGAGCTTGCTTTGAAACTTGTAGACTTTGCCAGCTTCACGACTCGTGGACACAACTTTCTGAGATCGTGGTCTGCGGATTGCGTCATATGCTTTGAAGGCGGGGACGACATCGGATGGCAGTGCCGGTTGGACTTTGCTTAAAACCTCTGCCATGATCAAGGCATCTTCGATTGCTTGACCTGCGCCAGCACCTTGATGGGGCAGAGAGGCGTGAGCGGCGTCACCTAAAAGAGCAACATTACCCATGTAGAAAGTCGAAATGGGCTTGGAGTCGAACAGACCCCAGAGGTCAATATTGCGAGGTTTCATGGCCTGAAGGAGAAGTCAATGGTAGCCACTCATGCTCAGAGAAGTTACTCACATCTAAAGTCTGCTGCACCGGCTCGCACCAGCCCACAAAATTATCCTTCATTGCCTCCCAGGATGCACCTCTGACAACAGGAGTAGCATAGTCCCAGCGGTCATGGTTGACGGAAGCGACAACGTTCATGTTGGCTCCATGATCAATAGGGTATGTGAGAACATGGCCACCCCCAGCTGTATACATTTGGGCATTTACTGCGAGATCCCTACCCAGACCTGCAACAGCCTCGTCCATTGGTACCAGCGCCCGATAAGCTATGGTACCTGCGAATGCCAGATCGTCCTGAGCGCTGTTCCTCGAAAGTAGAATCTGACGAGCCTTGCTTCGAATACCGTCACACGCAATGACAGCATCTGCCTGGACTCTGGTGCCGTCATCGAAAGAGACTTCGACCACGCCAGACGGCAGCCATTCGAAATTAACCAGGCGCTTCCGGAAATTTGCGACATCGCTCGGGATAAGCTTGACAAGCTCGTCCATGAACCTAGCACGATGGACACTGCTTAGGCCAGTGAGCTGTTCATCGCACGTCTGCACCTTGGCTATCATTTCTGGCTCGCCAGATCCTGCTCGGAAGTTGATCCCTAGAGACAAGAGGTCAGTAGTCACCCAAAAGTCCAACGAGAGACTATTCCGCTCGGAGCCCGTCGATCGCCGCCAGGTCCACTCACAAGTGCGCTGGACATCCTCGAGCAGCTCATCTTCATTGCATGTCGAGTGTCTGTGGAAAGCCTCCGCGATGGCAGGATCGATGAGTTGCATTGCACGAACGCTATTGGGACCGAAAGCTATGCCTTGCCCAATCTCGCTGAACTGTTCCGCTTGCTCGTAGACTTGAACTGAAAGACCTCGTCGGGAAAGGCCAATTGCAAGAGACATTCCGCCCAAGCCTCCACCAATGATTGCCACCCTGAACTACTTGCTGGAAGTGGCCTCGGTCATTTTGCAACTTCTTGAAATGAACGCTCAATCGGGGACTCTAGGGATTCAGCAAAACGGGGATTGGGACAAGAAATGAATTGTGAATAGATCTCTGAAGCAAAGTGCTGTGTCTTTGGTACCATGGAGCTGTGAGCATCCCTGGCGTCTTGATATACATGACTTCTTTCGCTCTGTTGTATTTCAGGTCTTCGCGTGTGCGAAGTGATGGCACACAAGCTGATGCCCAGCGTTGCACGAAGCGGCCACGACCTCATGCCACATGCTGTCTCAGAACTCACTGACTCTTCACCGGCGGCGCGATGCAGTCCTGGTAGCTGGGATGAGGCCGCCGTCCACCAGGTTCGACGCACTGTCTTGGTGTCTCCGAAGTGTTTACCGACCCAAGCAGAATACAAGAATGGCTGATCGTGCAGCGAAAATAGCCTGACCGGTCGCGGGGTTCGTGTAACGGGTTACGGTGTACGATGAGCTCTAGAAACGGCGCGACGTCCAGATCGGGAGACAGATATGAGATCTCTGGCGGACACGCAGCACGCAGTCCTTTGAGATGCGCTTGACCGGAAACGCCAAAGCTCGCCGCCATCTTGCACGTCGATGCTCCGCCTCATGCTGCGTCTGGCTTGATGACTACCGAATAGCAAGGTTATCCGGTGGTAGGTGTGTCAATCATAGTCTTCGGCAAAGACCGAGCAAGCACACCGTCTTCAGCTTTGCATTCGATGCGAACGTCTAGTACCAAGATGAAGCTGCTCGAGCGGTCAAACGAAGGTCGACATTCACGCGGTGGAATGGATATGTTGACCGGTAGCACTGTCTGAGCGAGTGTAAGCGCTCTCAGACCGGCGAAGGTCCGAACGATCTGTTAGTATTGACAGCAAGCAAGGCCAGTATCTGGAACGGTCAGTATTTAAGTAGCCGCCCTTCCCAGAGAATGCATCTTCATCTTCGAAAAGTCCAATTCGTATCCCGTTAACCCCGAATTATTCTGCTAGATTCATTCACTGTAACTGTGCAGGGACGTCTCCAGATTGGCATGGCTCCATTTCTCGATGCTCCATCGGCTCGCCCACCGAGCCCGCCAGCTGGAACTGCTCCGAAGTGGACAGTACCAAAGCCGGAAGCTCGCAACGATGTCCAAACAATGAACTGCGATATTGCAGTAGTCGGCATGGGCTGTCGGCTTCCAGGTGGGAATAACACAGTCGAACAGTTCTGGCAGTCAATCCTCGACAAGCAAGTGGCTGTCGGGGACTTACCTGCAGACCGATGGGAAGCATACTATCGTCGCGATCCAAGAAACACGAAGATCCTTAACGAAACCACCAAGCGCGGCTATTTCATTCCAAACATCAACGACTTTGACAATAGCTTTTTTGGAGTCTCCCCTAAAGAAGCTGCACTGATGGATCCGCAACAACGTATCGCGCTGGAAGTCACCTGGGAAGCTCTTGAGCACGCAGGCATATCTCCACAGAGCTTAGCGGGATCGAACACAGCCTGCTATATGGGTGTCAACAGTGATGATTTCGGAAAGCTGGTACTCGAAGATCTTCCGGGCATTGAGGCCTGGCTTGGCATAGGCACTGCATACTGTGGTGTGCCGAATCGAGTCTCTTATCACCTCGATCTGAAGGGCCCTTCCACAGCCGTCGATGCAGCTTGTGCCTCTTCCTTGGTCGCCATTCATCATGGATGAGTGTCCCTCATGACCGGGGAAACGAATCTGGCCATTGTAGGAGGTGTTCAAGCCCTCTGTAATCCAGGCATGAGCCGAGTACTTGACCTGGCCGGAGCCACAGCCAAGGACGGCGAGTGTCACTCTTTCGACGACAGTGCCCATGGCTATGGAAGAGGCGAGGGCGCAGTGGTCATCATTCTCAAAAGATTGGGCGATGCCTTGCGCGACAATGATCGCATCCTCCATGTCATGAAGGGCTCGGCTGTGGGCCAAGATGGCAAAACCAATGGCATTATGGCTCCGAACGGAGAATCTCAAGAGGCAGTTGCGAGGACGGCGCTGGGAGATATCGGGCCCGACACGATTCAGTATGTGGAAGCGCACGCTACGTCCACTATCGTGGGTGATCCAGTTGAGATTGGCGCCATGTCCAGCCTCTACGGCCGCAACTCTTCGGATCCATGTTATATCGGCTCTGCCAAGAGCAACGTGGGTCACCTGGAGGCCGGTGCCGGTGCTGTCGGCTTTGCCAAGGCGGTCATGGCTGTCCGTAATGGAGTGCTACCACCGCAAGCCAACCTGAAGGTCTTGAACAAGAAGATTGATTGGGACCATGCTGGAATCAAAGTCGCACTTCAGCCGAAAGCCTGGCCAGCACAGTCTGGTCCCCGCCGTGCGGCTGTCTCATCATACGGATATGGCGGTACTGTATCTCATGCTGTCATCGAAGAAGCGCCTCGTGTGGAAGCCCAATCTCACTCTGGCGAGCTGCCAACCGTATTCCTGCTCTCGGCGCCACAAGAGAAACGCCTAGCAGCAACCGCGGCATCATTGGCTAAGTGGCTTCGAGAAGGAGGTGCAAAGAGCTCCCTTTCCGAAGTTGCTGCTACTTTGGCTATGAGAAGAGGCCATCACACTCATCGCTCGAGCTTCATCGTTGAAACCCACAAAGATGCACTTGATATGCTCGACAAGATTAGCAAGGGCGAGCCGCACCCAAACATCGTGGCTGGACGGGCCATGAGCCAAGTGCCTGGCGTGGTGTGGGCATTCTCCGGTCATGGTTCTCAGTGGCAAGATATGGGCAATGAGCTGGTCCGCTCTGACCCGGTATTTCGCCATATGATCGAACGCCTTGATGTGGTGATCGAGGCAGAAGCCGGATTCAGTGCTCTCCGCGCCCTTGAGACGGGTGACTTCAGCAAGACGGACGAGATCCAGATTCTCACCTACGCCATGCAAGTGGGCCTGGCCACTACCCTCCAGTCGAAAGGATGTCGACCGGCAGCCATCATCGGGCACAGCGTAGGCGAAATCGCCGCCAGTGTGGTCGCCGGAGCTCTGACAGCCGAGGAGGGTGCGATCGTAGTCTGCCGACGTGCTGTGCTGTACCGACAAGTGGTCGGCCTTGGAGCAATGGCTATGGTCAGCCTCCCATTCCGAGAAGCGGCGAACTTGCTCGAAGGCTGCAGCGATATCAGAGCAGCTATTGACGCATCTCCCACATCCAGCGTCGTGAGCGGCACCACGAAGGCCATTGGGGAGTTCACGAAGTTGTGCGAAGCTCAGAAGATCCAAGTCCGACTCGTGAAGACAGATGTGGCTTTCCACACACCACTGTTGAGTCGTCTGGTGGAGCCTCTGGCGGCAGCATTATCGGGTCTTAAGCCGAAGCAACCAACGACGCCTCTGTACTCTACTGCGTTGCCGAATGCTCGCAAGAACATTCTTCGTGATGCTAGCTACTGGGTGAGGAATATGATTCAACCTGTGCTGCTCACCAATGCGGTCCCGACGGCATTGCAGGATGGCTACAGGCTGTTCTTGGAAGTTTCGTCACACCCGATCATCTCTCATTCGATCACTGAGACAATAATGGAAGCAGATATCGAAGACTTTGCGATGGTGCCAACTCTTCTCCGCGGAAAGCCTGCCAAACCATCTCTGCTGCGGGCTATAATCACAAGCTGGTCGCGTGGCTGTGAGATGGACTGGCGTAGCTTGTTCCAAGGCGTCCAATGGAATACAAAGGTGCCCTGTTCGCAATGGCAGCACAAAACATTCTGCAAGCCCATCGAAACTGGAAATCTGTCAGCTGCTCTTGACAACAACGTTGATACTCATACTCTGCTTGGGCAGAAGATTGCAATTGCAGGTGAAGAGAAGGTCGTCTTCACCTCGAAGCTCTCCCATGACAACAAGCCATTTCCGGGAAGTCACCCACTCCATGGGACGGAGATTGTGCCTGCTGCCGTGCTTCTGAACACATTTCTGAAGGCTACTCGAGGAACCCGGCTCGAAGAAGTCCATCTCAGAGTGCCAGTGGCTATCTCCGCTCCACGAGATTTGCAGGTTATCACAGAGCCCGACGGCGTACGGCTGGCTTCTCGCTTGATCCAAAGCGAAGAAACCGCTGGTCAAGAGGACGCTGCTTGGTTGACGCACACCACTGCGAAGATTGGTACCAACGAGCATCCTTACGGTGACGATCTGAACCTCGAAGCGTTGAAGCAACGTATCGTGACAGAGCTGCCGATCACCTTCACCATCGATTACCTGGCCGGTGTCGGCGTGCCTCTTATGGGCTTTCCATGGACGGTTAGCAAGCATCTCGGCAATGAGAAAGAAATGCTGGCGTTGGTCGACATCTGTCCAGATGCGAGAGATGAGGCTAGCTTTCCATGGTCTGCCGAATCTTGGGCGCCTGCATTTGACGCTGCTACCTCGATTGGCTCGACTCTGTTCTACAAGGAGCCACGTCTCCGTATGCCAGCTCGTGTGCGAAGTGTTGCCATTCGGCCTGGAGCAAAACCACCAAAGCAGGCGTACATACTTGTGGAAGCCAGTAGAGAAACAGATGTTGCAATCAGCTCTGATGTGACGATCGCCGACGTTGATGGCAGGGCTCTGGCCAAATTCACATGCATGCAATTTGCCGAGATTGAAGGCACTCCTGGAGTCAACAGCAGCCCAGAAGGTCTCACATACCAAGTTTCATGGGTGCCGGCGAAGATTGGGGAGGTACCCAATACCCTTAAGCACGTGGTGCTCGTTGGCGAGCAGAGAGATGCACTCATGGAATCCTATTGCGAACAGCTCACCGCTCGCCGGATATCTCACACCACCATGACCGTGGAGAGCCTCAAGTCGTCTGATGCTGATTCCTGGAAGTCTGCCAGCTCTGCAATCATCTACGTCCCGTCGAAGGCCAAATCAGTGACCGGAATTGCCGCGACTGCCAATAAGACTTGCCAGGAGCTGCTTCATATCACGAAGGCCGTCCTCAACGAAGGCAGTCAAGCTCGGATCCACGTGATTACTAGCGATGCCCTCAGCAGTGTGGACCAACTCAGCCTTTCCCAATCTAGCTTGGTCGGGCTGAGTAGAATCATTGCTAGCGAGCATGCGCAGGTATGGGGTGGACTGATCGATGTCGACACCAATACGTTGCCATATCAGTGCTTGAAGTATGTCTCAGGAGAGGATGTGATCAAGCTGGAGGACTCGGTGGCCAAAGTCGCTCGTCTGAGGCCAATTCCACGAGCGAAGAGCTCCGCGTCACATGGTTTCCAGCCAAGACCACATGGCACCTATCTGATATCCGGTGGTCTAGGAGCACTTGGTCTTGAAGTCGCAAGCCACTTAGTGCAAGGCGGAGCACGTCGGATAGTATTGCTTTCGCGAAGATCACTTCCGCCACGCAATACCTGGAAGTCGTTGGAAGGCGATATGCTGAAAGTGACACGTCACATCAGAACCTTGGAAGATGCGGGTGCGACTGTACTCTCATTCCCGATCGACCTGACGGCGGACGATGCGGATTTGAGACTGCAATCTACGCTCGATGCACTCGCTCTTCCACCTGTCGCAGGTGTCATCCATGCGGCTGGGTTGGTGGAAGATCAATTGGTCCTGTCGACGACTCCGGAAGCTTTTGCTCGCGTGCTGGCTCCCAAAGTCGCGGGCGCTTTGGCGCTCCACCGAGCCTATCCTCCCAAGAGCGTGGACTTCTTCATTCTCATGTCCTCCTGCGGCCAATTGTTCGGCTTTCCGGGCCAAGCATCCTATGCCAGTGGAAATGCACTGTTGGACAGCCTTGCAGAACATCGGCGCCGGCTTGGTGATAACGCAGTCGCGTTTCAGTGGACCAGCTGGCGGGGAATCGGTGGCATGGGCGATAACGAGTTCGTGGAGGCAGAACTGGAAAGTCGTGGCATTACCAGCATCTCCAGATCCGAAGCGTTTGAAGCTGGCGATGAGGTGTCGAAGCATGGCCTTTCCCATGCGGTAGTCCTCCGCAGCAGAATGCTTGATGTTGGCGAAGATCTTCCACACCGGATCCTGGAGCACATTGTGGTTCGCAAACAACCTGACATCACTGGCGCAGAGGCGAACAATGCGCCATCTCCAGCCGGTAAACTCAGCAAGGTGGAACAAATGCCTCCAGCAGGTCCAGAACGGTCAGCATATCTGGAAAGAGAGATTTCAGCTTGCGTTGCCACAGTTCTACAGTTTGGCGGACCAGAAGAGGTTGACACTAAGGCTGCATTGTCCGACATGGGCATGGATTCAGTGATGACTGCTGCTTTCCGCAAGAAATTGCAGCAGACGATTAAGGTCAAGGTGCCCCCGACATTGGTCTGGGGTCAACCGACCGTCACCCATCTAGTCAAGTGGGCCGGCGAGCAGCTTGACATGTCAACTCGTCCCTCATTGTAGGCCGGCCATATTCGACTCAGGATAGCTACGGCGTTGGACGGCTTAGAGAGACACTCTGCGGCACCTTTACACATCAGCCGTCGCTTGGATGGTGAAATTGTTGTTAACAGCCCTTCAGTCCACATAGAGGTTCCAATGTAACACGTTCACTTAGGCGCGTCCAGCTTCTCGGGATGATGTGACTTGGGGGTGATTTGCATGGAAAATGGATGTCGAATTGCCCGCTGCCGTTCCGTACTCGCACCACGCGGCCAAGGTTGCGCAATATCGAAGTTGCGGTTTTGTAAAGACTTGGTGAAAGCGTGAAGTAGCGAAGACGAAGAAAAGTACGGACTGTGGAATAAGGACAGAGTCTGGGCCTCGTCACGAGGCACGGAGAACATCCTCCAACATAAACCGTCCGTATGCTCTCGATTCAAGACAGCAGCTAAACAAAAAGCCGGCTGGAACAACTCCTCTTCTTTTCACAGCATGATCATGCCTTTCTAATCATCCAGACGTTCTCCAATGACTGCAATGATCGTCGCGAAGCCCCCATCCTCCGTGGGCTTGATGTCCAACTTACCAGCCTGCTTGTCCCAGGTCGCGTTGTGCGCGGTATTCTCGCTGGAAGTCGAACCCGAGGCATTGACACCGATTGGGATGCCGAACAGGCGGAAACTTCCTCCAGCAGAAGTCGAATCGGACACCTTCTTGTCGAATTCTTCGATGGCCTCTCCCTCAAATTGGACTTCGAAAGCGAGCTTGGAAACGATGACGAACTGCACAACACGTGCGAGCCCCTTGACCTCAGGTGGTGCGTTATCCTTCAGCTTGTAATGCTTGCCTTTGATGTCCCTGCGCTACCGTGTTAACAAAGGCCTCCATAGAAGTGGCAGATGCAGACTGACCAAGTGCCGGGGACGATGTTGACTTTGATCATCTTGTCGTCCCAGGACATCTTCAGCTTTGTCTTCTGCTGGTCGGTGGTGCTCAGCAGAGACGAGTCTTTGTGATCGTTGCTCGCATTCACTCCGACGGAGAGCCATGGGGCGTAGTCGAAGGTGACGCCACCGCTGATGCTTCGTTTGTTGAAGCTCGTCTCATCGACCTTGGTGCCCTTGTCGAAGTCGATGTCCACCGAAGAGCGTTGCACGTGGGTGTTACTAACATTGCCCAGCCATGTTGCGATCTGTGCTGCGTAGTTGGACGCACTGTAGCGAGGACGGTATGAGTCGATGACCACGGGAGGGACTGTTTTCTTTGGATCCTGCACGGCGTTCAAGATCTGATCGGCGCTTGGTCCACTGAGGGTAGTGCAAGGCATGTTGATGCTGCACGAGATTAGCCACTACGCTCATGGAACTTGCGAAATACCTACTCTGACAGCAGCGTGTTAGTGGTGTTGATGGCTGCGGCTACTTGGCTCTTGTCTTTCAAGTATTGATCGGCCTGGTCACCGTAGATTTCACGAGTCAGGCCGTCGACCGCCGATGATGCCGCGGCCAGGTTGTTCTCGGCAGTCGTAAGCTGGGATGCGTTCTTCAACTTCCAAGAATACCACGTCGTGCCGGGAACGAAACGGTCCGGCTCGCCCTTGTAAGCCTTCCATTGAGTGAAGGCTGCAGCGTCCTGAGCATCGAAGAAAGCCTTGGCAGCTGACTCGTTCTCCAAAAGTTGAGCCATCTTCAGCTTCTGAGGATCTTTCGGGTTGCCTCCCTGATCTGCTGTCAGTCCCACGCCGTTCCTCTAATCACAACCAGACATACAAGCTCCACGTGCGAAAGGTATCTACGAGGATTGATTAGCGCTGTGTCTCAGAGCGAGCTCGTATATCATCACCTACGACAAAAGAGAGCGGATGTAGGAGTTCTGCTCGGAAGGGACATAGAAAAGATTGTCAGCCCAAAGGAGACTGTCTCCAATGTCGAAGATGCCAAGGTTGGCATAGATGGGATCAATCAGGTTCGATGGACCTGCTGGTGGACCACGTTGTGCTTCAAGCCATTAGCAAAGATTATGCGTGGGACTGGAGGATGTCCGACGGACCAACAGTGGAGTAGAAAATGGAGGTCTTGGACCCAAAGTCGGTTCCGATTTGACTGCGAATGGCGTCGCAGTATGCGAGCCAGAATGATTTATCGTAATCCTGCTGGCCTGGCATGTTTGCTTTGCAATGATCAATGGGAGGATGTCAAGGAATATTGTATTTCTGTTGAGATGAGATGAGGTCGGGAAGAAGGCGTCTCGTCGAGCTTTTTATGTTCTCAGTGTCGTTCTCCCGTCATGTTCCAGGCATGTGAAGAGGTAGGTCTCGAACAATACCTGCGTGATCCGCGGGCAATACATTGCGTCGGATGGTATGGATTCCTGCCTCTGTGGCTGGCTGAGATTGCCGTAGAGAAGGTGCTCGTGCTACATCCCCGGTGCCAAGTGGCTCATGGCTGCCTGCGATGGTGTATACCATGCTGGTGGTAGCAAGTTGCAATCCATTATGGAAGTCCACGGAGTCGCCGGCACGTGAGTGGAGAAGCGGCTGAGACGCCACCATCTGGTGTCTACAGGCCTTCACCTGCATAAGCGCCCTACGATGATAGAATTCCGCTCCGGGGCGGCCCACTTGATGCCTAGCTCAAACAGGTTCTCGCAATTTGAGCCATAGATGGTTACGGACGAGGACGTATATGCATATTGTGCCCCGTTGAGGTCCAAAATGGCAAGCTTCACTTTTGGACCAGCTGGCCACTTTCGCGTCTAGTCGTAAAGCACGCTGTGTGGAATACGCAGTCATTACGGGGCGTCACATGCAGGGAGGAAGCGACCAAATGCCTGGTGTCTTGGTCCAAGGATAGCAAAGAAATGCCGATTTCTGTCTCCGTTCTCCGCCTTGCAAGGCCTGTGATGTGATCGATTGCTGACCTAAGTATTTAGTCAGATTCTAAATTCAACACAAATGCGACACGCGCTCGGAGACAATCTTTCCACGATATGAATATGGCTTCTCGGGGGAGTTACAATATCTCCATCCGTGCTGGTGTTCCTCAGAGGCACAAAATAGCTTGTGCATCGGGCATGTCCTACGTCCTCCATGCGCATTACCTCAAATGATCACACCGCTCGAATTCTCGTGTTCACAGCAGTGCTGGACACAGCCAAAGTGCCGTCGAACTCAGTTCAAACATCGCTTCACGCTACTGCATCAATGGGGATTTCAGCTTCAGGTACAGACGCCACAGAGACTGCATGCCTCGGAAATGGCGTTCTCCAATGCGTATTGCGTTGCATCGCATCTGTATGTGTGAGACAACATCGCTACCTCTGCATACCCAAGGTTCTTGAAGGCCAGGCTCGCTCTGAGCTGAACCTAGACCTATTGACCAAGCGCCATGGCCTCGTCTACTGCCTTGGTCGGCTCCTTGCCAAGGCTTCCTCCAGCATTGGACGATGAACTCACAGGCCCTCGCCACGTGCAGCCCTCCACGTTGTGGAAAGCTCTTGGCTATACGTTCATGAGGATCATGCTGAAAGGGGTGAACGATCTGTCGGAACTCAACAAGGCTTTGTTCATTGCGTCTCTGGGCCAGCCTGGCATCCCCGAAGGCAGGCGAGTGCCGCAAGAGGTCACAAACTACCAGCTTTTCTGGAAGGCCGACGCAGTACAGTATCTGGACCAGCCCGTCTTCTCCCTGGATGATCAGGCTTCTTACTACGAACTGCTTTACCGGTGGGTATGAGCCCCACTACAGAAGTGCTGGCTGGCTGATTTTTGATAGTTATGTTCGATATATCGAGCCCCGAGCTGATTCCACTACTGCGAGCGACGACGTTGACAGTGTCGACGCTATTCGTAGGGATCTCATTCGCGCCGAAGTCGCCAAAGATACAGCCTGGGAGGCTGCCCGGCAGGCATACAACTCAACTGCCGGAGAATCATTTATCGAGGCGTTGTTGAAAGATGATACTTATCTATCTTCGTGGAACCTGGAGTCGTCTCTACAGGATCGTTACGAGCAACAGTTTGATACACCAGAAATGGAAGACGTTAAAGAATATCTGGGCACTCTGAAGTCTGCGAATGATCGTCTGACATACAATGCTGGGTCAGTAAGAGGATGAAAGCATTCTATGTCGGCTAATTCATGAATGCAGCATCAACATGCCATGTATCGCACTGAGCGAAGATCAAGTGCGGTCGTTGACCGCCCTGAAAGCAGATCCGAAAGATCTTTACTACAGACCTGCCCATATGATTGCAGACTACGATAGACAGTATAGCTCATGGTTGGAGAATAGCCAGACGAAAGTTGGACCTTACCCGGTCTTCCTGTCCAGCCTAGGTAACATGACCTGGAAAGCACTAGGCCATCCCGGCCTCGACATCAAGGCGCAAATGACCGTTTCGGACACTGTGAAACAGCTATTCGACGAAATCACGATCGAATTGTGGTTTACCGGAGGTCCTCCGGTCACATTGGATGTCGAGCGGGGCCACTGGGACGTCAAGCGCGTTCGACAACTGGGTGAATTATCAGCGAGTGCCCCCAAATACATCCGTGAGCCATTTTGTAAGACTACCAAATTACTCCTCGCTTGGGGTATGCGTGTAATACTGAAGATCCCGGGCGAGCGTAGTGAGCGTGACAAGAACGCCCTGCTTGCATCATTGGACTTGCCGTTTGTGAAATCTCTGAACACGGAGGCAATGGGTGAAAGGAAAGGCGACATGTACGAATACGTGGCTGGCGATGATACGTATCCGATTTTGCTTGCTTCACTGGCTGCAGTCATATGAGGCTAAATAAAGAACGGAAGGTTGATGGAACGAAGTCAAGAACTCTAAAGCCGTGCGACAGCTGTTCTCCTTTCAAAGCTCAAATTGAATAATGAGTTCTCCATTGCTGGAAACAACCTTGCTATTTACGGACACGTCTGCTCTTCCAGTCCCCCTCCGCTGATTCAAGCCCCGATCGACGACGAGCAGACGGTATGTTACCCTTCCCTACGAAGCCAAATAACACTTGAAGTACAGAGCATCCACGATCGGCCTTGGTCTTCCGCCCTCCAAATGCCAATCGGACTCCGCGGTAATGGTCAGCTGGACCGGGCCATTGGAAGGCGTCCCGTTAAACCAGTGGCAGGTGTTCGTGATCAACTGGGTCGGCTCTGGATTTGCATATCCGGCGTACTGGATACTGGCGGTGTCCAGTGTGAATGGCAGATACTGACCGCGTGGCTCGAAGAAAGCGATGGTGTGGTGACCGTATGACAGCTGGGAAACTGTGATGGTTGTTTGAAACCTGGTAGGTAGTTCCTGGGTACGGCGCCGCCAGTAGTCTACAATGGGCATGTTGCCGACGAAAACTACGCCTATTGACCTGTTCATGGTATGGGTGTCGTTGTTGGCCATGGTTGTAGCAATGTTTAGGTCGGGCAGGACTTGTGCCCGGATTGTTGTAATGCGCTCAGCCTCTTCGGCAGACACCTCCTCACCGGTTGGTGTTTTGACCTCATTAACCTCATCCACAGAAGACACGTTCCCCTCAGGAACTGCCGCGGTGGTGTCGCTCATTATCGCTGCAGAAGTTATGTGTATTGTTGTTGTGGAGAATAATTGGGCGACTGGTATTCTCTGCCGAGTTCTGGTGTGCTCTGTTGCCTCTGAGTAAGTCTTTCTAGAATGCGGTGAATAGGTCAGATATTTGACTTGTTCTGGCTCGCTACAATACCATTGACTTCGTGAATGTGGCGAGCTGAGCAGTATTGGCATCGATCAGCTGGAGACTATATGCAGATGTACCGTCTGTCACATGCAATCAAGAAGTTGGCCAGGCAGTGGATGCTAGAGTTTCTCTCAAGGTCTGACAAGTCGCTAGACTGATGCAGGAGGCTGTAAAAAAGATACCAGTGTCTCCCGGATGTATGGTACACTATCGTAATGGCGTTGACGATGAAGCTGATAACAAGGATGCCGGCGTTGCGCACGCTTGAGAAGAGACGTGGTATTGTGAAGGCTTAAAGTCGTAGTGAAAAGTAAAATTGTGAATAATTGAAGATATGGAGCTGCGTCTATAGCATTTTCCGCATTGGGGTGGACTGTGGCTGGCTGGTGTCTTGGTGGAGAGCTGAAGGATGTCCCGACGCTAATGTCGAAGACACGGATGTACTACCCGTCCAGGCTGGATACTTGGCATTGCATGGCGTTCCAATTCACGCTGCCCTGATGGAATCTGAGGCTGCAATGGCTGAATTAGCAATGCAACGAGCCTACAGCTCGCACATATCGCCAAGTGGCTGCGCCGCTTTGAATTTTATACCTACACTGCAAGCGTGTGAAAGCCCCATCAGGCACGGCTACTGTCTCCGCGCCAGGTAGTAGCACAAGCGGAACGGGTTGCCTCGTACTGACCAATTCTCCATCAAGGATGCACCTGAACATTCAACTCAATAGCTGCCGGCGGTCGTGATAGCGCCCAGAGGATACCATCACTCATGACCTTATCCCAATACGAGCTTGCAGAAAGCTTGTCGCCAAACCGACGAAAGCCATGAGGCACGCCTTTGAAAAGATGGACATCTGTAGGCACTCTTTGCAATCGATCAGCTTCTGCTGGCTGACTTCACAAGCCGTACTTACCCGTTGTCGGCCAACAACTTAGCATACAAAAGTGCTTCGTCCCGC
This sequence comes from Pseudocercospora vitis, assembly GCA_026120125.1. Lineage (NCBI taxonomy): Eukaryota > Fungi > Ascomycota > Dothideomycetes > Mycosphaerellales > Mycosphaerellaceae > Pseudocercospora > Pseudocercospora vitis. The sequence goes on from JALRML010000049.1 coordinate 91,652, forward strand.
AATGGGTCCAACCCAGCAATTCCTAGTGTAGTCGGAGGCAGACCTTGCACTTCCTCTGCAGTTGCGAGTGCGATATTGGCCCTTCGATCGTCTGGTCTAGGTGGCTGCTCGTACAACAGGCCATTATACATGGTCATCCTAGCACGAGGAAGGATTGGAGCATTCTCGTTCTCTCTGTAACTCGATGAATCGGGATTTCGGAGTTGGCGCAACAGGGGTCCATAAGAATCTTCGTGAACAAGGCACGGAATCATAAGGACTGAGCCTTTCAAGGCCGAGTACGAAGCAGCATTGTCGCGTTTCTTGGTCTGCGCTAGGGCTGCAGACAACATGCCGCCAGCTGAGACGCCTCCCACGACAATGTGAGCACTATCGCCAGCAAATTGCTCGCGAGAATTTGCGAAAGCCCACTCGAAAGCGTCCTCGGAATCGTGCCATGGGACTGGATAGCGCCAATCTGGAGTATGGCGGTAATTTACATTCAGCACGACGACTTCTGCACTTATGGCCAATTGTGAGCAAGTCGCGTCCTCTGAGCTTAGTGTGCCACAGAGAAAGCCACCGCCGTGGAAATGGATGTAGACTGGCAGAGTCACATCACCAGGGATAGAACTTGGTCGATAGCTGCGCGCTTCCATCTGGTACCCATCACGCGCGGGAATGATGTGGTCTTTAAGCCTGACCTGAGGCCACAGTGCTTTCATTGCCTCTCGAGATGCTGTTTCTCGCCCTTCATTTGTAACTCGCTTCAAGTCGGCTACGCTGAGCTCCGGCGGCGCTGGGAGGTTCTTGAGCAGCGTAAGAAATTCGTCGCTGGGACCGCCATACTTCGAGAAATCGGCCATTTTTTCGCTACCTAAGATCGTGAAATCGGCCGAACTTTGGAGATACGAGCGCTTGTCTTACGAGTAGCGCTCCGGATCTCGGGCACGTTCCGAAGTTACTAGCGTACGAAGTTGAACTAGCTCGATTCTTTAGAGCTTAGTATAATTCTATTAATTATAATATAATATTTTGTAGAAAGTTCTATATAAAAAGAATTACTATCAAAAATAGTAGATAGAAAAGAAATAAAAAATCTAAATTTAATAATAAAGTACTAGGATACTAAGACTTAGAATATATATACTAGAAATTACGTTTTTTGTTTTTAGACTAAATAGCCTATTATTAAGCGAGTCTATTAGCGATTTAATTTAACGTTTTACTAACTCTAGTATATTAATATAGTAGAACAAGATTCGATATTTGTTAAATAAAAATATGCTAGTTCTATATACTAGAGAATACGTTTTTTGTTTTTAGACTAAATAGCCTATTATTAAGCGAGTTTGTCAGCAATTTCATTTAACGTTTTACTAAATCTAGTATATCAATATAGTAGAATAAGATCCGATATTTATGAAATCAAAATATTCTAGTTCTATATACTAGATATCGCGTTTTAAGTAAGAAACTAAGAAACGTCGACCCTTCTTGCATCAACTCGCGGAAAACAAGATTGACGAGTCCACCTCCTGCCCAATGCAAGCATCAGAGCCACACAGATCCAGGCCAGCACCGGCACCAGCACCAGCGGCTCATTCGGCCGCGACGATCAATGCCGCCCAATGCCATCACGATTCTACCACGTTCACGTTGTCGCCGCTCGAGCAGATCATACTTAGTATCGCCTCTGCAGTAGACACTTGACCGCCTTTATTGCGCGTCCGAAGGCTGGCGCAGCGTCTGCAGGAATGTAGTAGGCCGCCGAAGCCCAGCATTGACTCCTTGAGCCTGAAGAGGGCGCTGAGACCGACGACGAATGTTTGCAGACGCGCAACAATGACAGTAGCTTTTTGGTGCACAGACTTCTGGAGGCTGGACCTTCAGAGCTGTGCACACTCTCTCCCCTTCTCTGCCTTGAGCCTCTTTCTCGACAAGCAACCATCGTCCTTGAGCATTACCATCATAACGTCCTTACCGGGGAAGACGCGAGATCAATGAACCTCCGCCCAATCCGAGCTTAAGGTTCCAAACACGAGGGCGACAATGCTGAGCCTAGTTAACTACAGTGCTTCACGGACCCGGGATGAGATTGAACTGCTAACCGGCTCCGAGGCCGAAGATGATTGGATGAGCTCTCCAGTGCGGCCGCAGTCGCATTCAGATCTTGACCGGATCGAAGTCAAATGGCCATGTACATCGGAGTCAGGTTGCCTCAACTCATGCTTCTTCTAGTCCAGTTATATGGCTCAAGTGGCAATTTGTGCAGGCATCGCACGTCCACGCTCGGCATGGTGCTCAAAGTGGTCCTGGCGCTTACGCTTGCGTTGTGGCATTGGTTGTTGTCCGTTGCCACCGTCACCGTCTCTTTCCTCGTTGCCATCGACAGTGTCGTTGTCCCTCTGCTGCTGCTGCCTCTGCTGCCTCTGCTGCTGCTTCTTCTTCTTCTTCTTCTTCTTCTTCTTCCTCGTCTTCTTATCCTTGGCCTACACCACTGATCAGTCTCCAACAAAGCTTTATGAACTTCGGAGCGAGGATTACCTTACCCTCTCACTACTGCCTTGCTCCCTGTTGCCGCCGCTTCCGTGCTGTTCCTGTTCGTGTTGGCGGTTCTGCTTGTCCACAGCCACGGCTGTTGCTGCTAACTGCAAAACTTCTGCCAGTGTGCGGGCGAGCGCTTCTTTCGCATCTCGATGGCCGCGCACCGACTTGCAACCACGCTTCAGCTTGCTTACGAGCAGTTCGCCAACCTTTGAGTCGTTGAGCAGCTGCTGGGTGAGTGGGTCAAGGTCCACGATTTCGGCGTGGTAGGAGGTCCGCGTGATGACGTGAAATGTCGCGGGTCTGTGGCCGAGACGTTGAAACAGCTGGTTCAGGCGGGCGAAGGTGTCGTCGCCGGTAGTGGACGTTGAACCTATGTTGGCCGGCGGATTGGTAGCCATCCTGACTGTTGGCGAGCCAGCAATGACGGTGTCATGGAAAGATAAGGCGCGTTCGACGACATGGCTGCGGCTGCAAGTGGAGACGAGAGCAGGTCCCGCCGTCGTTGTTTGCAGTAACAACGCAGCGCAAGCAGAATGAATACAGGTAGCGTAGGTAGGCAACGTGGGAGCGGACCAGGGCCCACCCACCCCCGTTTCTTCAGGGTTTCTCCACACGAAGCGTAAACCTTGCTCACGTAGCGCGTTGTCATTCCATCCAAACCGCAAAGAATACATGTACAGTAGAAGAAAGCAAAACACAATGGACGGAAATTCAAGCAAAGTCACGTCTTCGTACCACCTCCCCGCGTTCAAGACTTACAGTCAGGGTACGAAGACATGGTCAAAACATCAACGTCACCGCAAACGCATCCAACCCATAATAGTACAAGCAAGCAAAAAAGCAGACCAAGACCTCCCATATTGTACAGTCCCCGATGCGTATTGTACACTCCGCAAGCAAAGCAAACACAGTCTCGCCACATAACATCGCCTCCCTTCCCAAGCCTGGCACGTACGTAGCGCGCCCGACCGTCGCCAGACTATGCTCCCAGCAACGCGACAGCAGCCCGTCAGCCCCGTCACCAACACCAATTCCCAGCACACAATCTCTTCTTTGGACACCCTCACACGCCTTCGGCTGCAGTCCGAAAGCGCATGACGATGCCACGAGAGTACTATCGTGCGTGGTCAACCTCAACAGCCCCGGAGGACTATTGTCGTTGCTGGCAGGTGGTTCAGGAGCAGAGGTAATCTGTCACGGATACATAGTTCAGGCGTCGGCACCAGGGAAGGAATGGCGATGTGAGAGAAGAGAAAAAGACCACCAAGGACGCTTGGACGGAGCATGAGCCTATGTCGCTTGTCGCCTGCGTGGCTTCACAGTGGATGCAAAGTGGCAGAACAATGTCGAGGGACGTATGCCATATCTTTACCTGTAGTCACGTCTTGACCCAACCTCGTTCGCAGGAGACTCGTTGTGACCCACCAGCAGCCAACAATAACACGCTAGGCCAAGCCTCCCAGCCATATTCTGTTCTGTCTCTATCCTGGCAAGACGAGATGGTGTTTGACTTCACCGACCTTTTCCGAGGACAAGGTCCTGGACAAGCAAACTTTCCCCCCATGGCCAACATGATCCCGGTCCCGGTCCCAGCTCGAGCTCGAGCTCCAGCATCAACTCTGTCACAAGCACTAGTGCCAGTCTCACGGTCACACGTTCCTACCTACGGTTATCTTCAGCCGTCACCTCACACTGTGCCTGGTGCTCAAGAACCACTCCGCCGCCGTCAACTTGAGCAGGTGCACCACAACCTTTTTACGCCCCCCTACCATCCGCCTGAAGCTCCACAACATCCCAATTACGGTTTCGAAAACCCCAACTTCCCTTCTTCAAGCATGTACGGCCTTCAGCAGCCTCCCGCTCGTCCAACAAACCTTCATCGCGCAACGCCAGGTCCATCCCGACCACGTCACATACATCATATTGACGATGATAGTGATGTCTTCGATGACTTCTCCACCCCGGGCTCGTCTCCGCCTCCCAGATTTCCTGCCAATCGTCATGCGTGGGGCGCTGCGGTACCGGGCTCTGACTCCGGTCTCCCGACTACTCCTGGTGTTCCTAACAGGAAGAAGAAGGGTAAAGGTAGGGGAAAGCAGTAAGAATCGTGTGGGAACTTATTGGCTAGCGAAAATGTCTTGGGATCTTTTGTTCTGGATGATCGTGGCATGGGAGAAAGGTAGGATATGGTGGCCATAGAGGCTTTCAAGCACTATCACGATATAGCCTCAGCATACCAGACTGATGGAACACAATTCTCTGGCATCTTCATGTGTAAGCAGTGTCAAAACACCACTCATCGTCAGTGTTGGATTGGAAGCAAATACTTCACTGCTGGGCATTGTTGCGTCCTATGGTGCGGTTGCGCATGCGCGCTGTACTGGACGCGACTGCCTAAGTCTTCAACCTCACGAGACCTCATCCCTTTGAATGCTACACCACACCGCAATACAACAAGTTGCAGATCTTCTTCCGCTGGATATGGGTCAGCCTGACAAGGAGTTAGCGGCCTCCCTGGAACCTTACGTATGACATGGCGTCCTTCTCTGCTGTAGGGCAGGGTATCCTAAGTATCCTAATCGCTAGGTCGGCATGCAAGCTCCACAAGCGGTTAGCTGCTGCCTTGTTCCTGGATCCACACGGCAAGCTCTTCTCATCATTCCCCTTCAACGCCATCATCCCGAACCCTACGCTATAGTAGTAGAGTAATGTCTCCAGAAAGCATAAGAGGCTGGAAGAATTCAAAGAACAGGTCAGTGCCAGCACTCTACCTGGGACGTTCCGCCACTGGCATGTAATGGCGAAGGAGCGCGGCAGCAAGAGCTCAATCACCGTTGGCTATGGCGTACTCTCTCGACAGAAATCGCTCCGAGATTATACATACGACATCAACATGTGATCGAGGTTCAGCGGCAGCGAACAGCGGAGAAAGCTGCAAAGAAAGTTTGTCGATGGCTCTTAAAGCTAAGTCCGATTGAGAACGACCTGTATGGCACGCAAGTCTTCTCGCTGTAACTCAGAAGCCCATACTAGAGTTTCGGCTCGAAGTCATTCTCTGCCCGACTTGATCGTCTCGTACCCCAGCCCACGGATTCACGTTTGCCTCCACCGACAACAAGTATCAGCATGGCCCACGCCCGTTTCTTCATGTCGAAGTGCGAGGGCTACTGCATTCAAGCCGCGAGTGGCTCAGAAAGCGATCAAGCAGTCACCACTTCCCATACTAATGGATAATGCAAAGACCTATGAAAGCTACATCATACGTTTTACAGGAGAAAGACGAGGGTTGCCATCGTCACCGTCGTCACCATCAGCTCAAGGGTCTTGGGAAAAGCCTCGACTTTCCTGGTCACCGCAGGAGTCGAAGACGCCGCAATCACTAGCAATCGTAGAAGCGATGCTGTCTCGCTTTTCGAGGATTGCGACAAGAAGCAAGACACCTTCCCACTCCAGTCATCCATTACTAGAAAACACTATATTGAATGGACAGATACCGAGCGACCGGCCGCCTTTCCTCGGGTCTCCATGTGCGATATTCTGCCTGCATGCGAGAACGAGTTGACCGGTCGCTCTGGATGACCCGAGCTCGAAAACGAGTTTCATGCTCACCAAGAGGCTCGCGGCTACGGATGGAAGTCACCTAAGTGAATAGATTGATGCCAAAACTTCGCCAGGTTCACTCGCATATGGCTTCAGCCTCATCGTCGGTAATTGCTCAGCAGTCTGTGTTCCATGTGAGCTCCTGTTAACGAATCTAACAAGGACGATGTATTTAGACTTTATGTCTACTTGAGATGTAGACACAGGCAGCCTGGAGAACTTGCCTTCCACGACGCGTGTCTAGATGAACATCATCGAAATAGTGGTAGTATGTGGTCTCGTACAGAACGGCAATAGTCCTTCATTCTGCGAACGCCAGCTACGAAAGCTCAATGCGAAGCTCTCTCAGCACGCCCGAGTGAGCATAAGAAGTCACTGTTGACGCAAGGACCACAAACGATATAGCGAAGGGAGTCAGCCACAGCTTTGAACCAGTCGCAACGAAGCCGCATGCCTCTCCTTCAACTTCACGAATCCAATAGTAGATCATCATGACACTGCCCCTAAACAACGCATCGAGAGGCATCGATCAAACGTTTTAAGAACGACCTAACGAAGGAGGGTGGTCACAGGCCGTACGGGGCTGAATTGACGAGATTCGAAGCGGCGACGGTCATGGTTGCGAGGTGGGGACGGCCGCGGCCAGATCATGGAGGTGGATACGAACCTGAAGCCACGATGGCCTGCTCGTCCTCGTAACGAGCTCTGCTAAGGAAGAGGATGGCGCGATAAGATATCAGAGGGCAGACAACTACGAGATCAGCGCAGATGAAGACCACTGGAAGAGCTTACGCCATGCACTCTCCTATAGCTACTTGAAGAATGCCAAACCATGATTGTTCACCTTGATTAACCTGGTCGAGTCTATCGAGCTACCTGCTGTCCATGGTGTCCGTCGCAAGACTGACTACTAAGCGATCGACATTATCGCCAACGGTAATCATGGCCGACGGCGCCACTTTCGGAGAGCTCCAATCTTCCGCCGCCACATTTGTTGCTCGACATGCCAAAGGTGGCCACGCATTCCAGAAAACCGCTCATAACAATTCTCCTTCATCAAAAGATATTCTCAACTTCACCTGGAACAAACTCATTGTCGTCGAAGACCATGGCAACAAGAAATCTTCTCGCTCTCGTTCCACCCGGCTTGTACCTCCTCTCGTCGTTCAAGTCGTCGTTCAGGTTGTCCGTGACCCGTTTCTACGGGAAACGGAAGCGATCCACTGCCCTGCTCGCCCCATCACAGAAGCTGACATGCGTGCTTTTCATCAGCGCCACTACCTGATGTGGCTGGACTGCCTCACGACCTTCCGAGAACATACCCCTAACACGATTTCAACGAGTGGGAATCTAGGAGTTTTACTAGTTAGTCTTCCGGAGGTTGTTAGCTAGCCTAGGAGGAATCGTGCGTCATGATAGTTGTAGTCTAGTTGTAACCACTATAGGCGAGATGTTCTTGATCATCTTACAATATCATTAGGATCGAGAAGGCTTTGAAAAGGGATATCGTCGATGATGGCAACGACGATGAGGATCTCTGATTGACTCACAAGTCGCCCTGCCGAGGAGTTGGGTTGGATGGTCTTTGGAGGGTGTGCTATCTCACTCTCACAAGTCGTTCGTTCTCCTCGAGCTTGGGAGCATCGCAAGATCTCATGCTCACGCAGGCCGTGCATTCTCTTGCTGATATTCTTCTCTTCCTTCTGCCTGAAGCGATGTGTAGTCGACCTTCTTACCGAAGAAGAGGCCTAGACTTGGCAGTTTGACGTGAATAGTGCTTCCGTTCTCGCCACAAGAGTTATCAGTCGTGTCGGATGCGTACAGGCCTCCAGTGACATAGTCTGCTACCCTCTACAGCATCCGGCGACTCGCAAAGCACTCAGAACGGTTCGAAATGCCGTGTCTTGTGTGCCCTCTGATTTCGTCTACGACCACCAGGTATCACCTCACTTGTCCAAATCAGCACCTCCCAGATCCTGGTCTCCCATCCACATTCCCATCGAGAAGGGAACTGGTGTGGTTTTACCCATGTCCATACCAGCGTAGTCTTGGAGCAGCTTGCTGAAAACTTCCGTCGGACGAAAGATGACCTTGTGTGCGGCCCAGTCACCCATTTGGCATTCCCTGGAGCAGTAGCAAGTGCACATGCATTTGCCGCACATTCCCAGAGATTCACTGTGGATGAGAATACTCGCACAGCCTTTGATCGGACGACGGCCTCGGAACGGACGTGTTTGACTTCGTACTTTCGCCGTCATCAATCAGGAAAGACCTGACTACGGCTCAGAAGATACGTAACAGAGTACCGGAACACATGGGGAGAAAGAAAGACCAAAATCATCGAATGACATTGATGGTGATCGATCTGCTTGCGTGCAATTCGAAGCCTACCGATCTTGGGGATGCAGCTGTGGTGGTTTTGGTGGTGGTAGGAAGTGCTTGATGAAGACTGCAAAGAAACCGCGATTAGATCAGGACGGCGTGGCTGGCTAGCTGGCCGTGAGTGAAGTTGATGCTGAGTAAAGAGGAAGGCATTTCAGAGAAGAAGAAGAAGAAGAAGAAGAAGAAGAAGAAGAAGAAAGCTGACCTTGGGACAGAGTGGTTGTCGTGTCTTTACATCGGAGCTGTATGAGGGGAGGTTCGGATTGTGGCACGGTGTCCTAATCTGCGCGCTTCAGCTGGGAGCAGGCGGAGCTTGATGTAATCAGACGGTGGTTGATATAGGGCCGTAGAGTTGGCATCGCGGCATCCTAGCGCTGCGAAGCACCTGATCGACCTGCAATACCGGAGATGGCTGACGAAGAACTCGAAGAGGAAGAGGCGGATGCATGTGAGCACAGAATACGTCAAATACAACCACCCGCTTCCACCCAGTACCTGCAGTTCAACCTCAGTGTGGCACCACTATGATGGAGCGTTAAGGCAGACTGATTGTTAGGGAGTAGGACATTGATCGTCGAATTGCGGAGCTGGGCGTGCAATATTCAGGTCTTGGACAAGGATGGCTGGAGAGGCTCGTGAGGCCTGGAACTGGTATGAGTACTTACACGCTCGATAATATTCGTAGGAGGAGAAGGTCTGGCTAGATGTGAAATATACTGGCCTGAGCTGAGACAGTCGTAGTGGCGGGGCATAGTAGAACCTTAGGGCAGAGACAGCGATGCTAGTAACAATGCTGAGAGGGGAGAAATCAAGTAGAGAACGATGAGAATCCCGATCATGGCGACGAAGAACACTACGGCGCAAAGAACAATGACGGAGGCAATGCTGGACATAAGACTGGAGAAGGTGCGGATGTTGAGAATCTGATAGAGGACCACGCAGTGGTCAATGGAAGCGACGGCGACGAGTGTACGTATATTCACTGGGACGGTTGAACATGTAGCCAACGAACCTGCGCGTTATTGGTTGATCTTTGACTTGTGATGCGCCCGCACTGCTCGCTCTCTACACCATCGGACGCTCTTCGCATAGTCGCCACATTCACGATCTGACGTGTGCCTTCACTTAGCAATCAAGGTCCCTTTCGAGCGCTGCTTGCTACCTAAACCTACCACACTGACGACTCAGATATCACATAGCGCGATGCAGCCTGTTCGGCCAAGTTCCTCTTAGACATTACCATACGATTGAGCTCTCTACATCCGTTCTATTTCCCTTCCAATCGCGACAACGTGCCGCATCACTCCCTCACACAAGAACGCTCTCAAATCGCCCGGTCCAGCCGATGTGCCTTGGCTATAGTTGTAGCTATCAGAAATCTTCACGAATGTAACACAGACTTAGGGAGCCCGACGAACCAGAATTGCCTTGCTTCTTGTTCTATCTTCTCCTCAATCTCCGCCGCACCTAGCTGGTCAAACGAGCCTGTGTGCACTTAAAGCACCGACAGCCGCCGCATACAGCACAGGTGCTGTTGAAGAAGTTGGTGACAACACATATACTTACCTTATCGAGTACGTGGAAATCACAATCTTCGCCAAAAGGATTTAATCAAGGGTGGAGATAATTATCACGACTACGAAGTAGAGGAACCGCCAAATACGGACCTGGATGAGTCGGGAGGCGACGCATTCATCGTTCACCTGAAGAGAGAACCAGAGACTATCCATGGCCTCCGGCGTGAATTATTGACCGCACTGTATTGGACAGAGCGAACCGGAAAGGGCAGTAAGGGAGCTTGAGCGTCTTACCGCTGGTGCTGGCACGACAACGGCACAGAGCCAGGATTACGCTGCCTCGACATCCGCGATAGGGTCCGATACTACGACGAAGCTCGTCGTACAGGAAATCAGGCAGCAGCAGAGACTGTAGGGCGATGTCCTATGGGTGGCAAATCTGCTCCGGTGAAGCAGAGACGGTAGCAAGTAGTCTAGTGCGGGACTGGGTTATCGCCAGTTCTGTCTCTGCTAGATTACTTGGCTAGATCAGAATGGATAATTGACTTCCATACTTGAATTTCCGTAGTCATTGGTAGGTATAGGAACCAATACTATTGGTCTTGGTTACTGCCAACTATTGGGTTTAAAAAAGAGGGTGCAGGTCACACAATCGCCATGGCTAGTCTCGAGGTCAGTTGTCCATATGCTCGAGGACACCCTTAGAATTGTTGGCAGAGAGACTCACAACCGTCTCGCAGCTTTCTTTCAGATGCCTTCGGGCGATACCAGGCCATCCGTGTCACATCGAAGCTCGTCAAGCAAAATCAAGAAGTCGTGCGATACCGCCTGCTGCGCTGCATCTCAATGTTCAATTCGTGACTATGCAGCAATTCAGATGCAGCGTTGCTGATCACGATACTATTTGAACCTACCTGATACGCGTGTCGAAAGAAGCGCTGATCGCCAGTAGGAGAAGTGGTTCAATAGAGACGTGCAGTATCCCCGGAGCTACCTGTTAATGAGAGTTGGACGTCTAAATTTGCTTCCTCGATTATCTATAACAGACTAACATACGTAGACTAGTAGGTAAGCTTCTCATCGGTACAGTTGACTGGTCTGTATACTCAAATGACTGACTACTCTAGCCTGATGTACGTATTCTTTACCCTCCAGCCAGCCTGGCCGCAAAGCTTCAATCTACTAGAAGTATGTTAATGGCAACAGCAATAGTGGCAGTAGGGCCAGAGGGACATATAACGCCTGATTGCTTGAGATGTCTTGGAGCTGAGAAGCTAAACAGAGCTACGGTACGTTTTTCATAGGGAAAAGCCATGGCCACCGCTGAGTTGTTCTTCTCAAGTCTGCAGAATGTGAAGGAAATGATCAATGCCGTTCTATCGCTCCTAAGAGGCAATCAGGCGTATGGCGTGCATGGACTGGTCAGGTCCCGATGCGGCAACACACTTCTTCAATGCCTTCGCCCCCCTCACCTCACACAGCCATTGACAAATACGTGTGCAAGGAAAAGGGACTCCAGAGGAATAGCTGAAATGGAGGATAAAGGTGGGTCAAATACCGTCACGAGTCGTATCAGCCGAGGTTTGGCTTCCATTCGTGTAGGAACTAACACATCTCAGCGTTTCGTGGAAATCGTCGTCGATGATATCGTACAGGTCTGATAGCTCTTGACATTCAAAGGCTCTCCTCTGGTGAACGCTGGCAAAACATTGATTTCGTTTGCTGACAGTAGAACGCATGAAGTGCCGCTTGGTTCTGGCCACACAGCGAATACGTTCAGCTAACACCGGCGATCCCTATGGCTATCACCTTCATGCATGCAACAAAACCGTTTTGCAGCGACAGAGGAACTTATAGTCAACTGGGGTGGAGGTAGCTTGGGATGGCCGAGACACAGGGATGTACACCGCCGGTCTGCAGCTCGACAAATGCACAAGACTCTGACTTTGGAATAACATTGACACCCAAGATCTCGAACTCTGCTAACAGCATGAGTGATTCTGGGAAGAAAGTCGTCCTTGTCCTCGTCCTTGCAAAACCTAGAGGGATTTCGGCGAACAAGTTGTTCGAGTGCAGATAACCACTGACTCGTCTGTTCGGCCGTTCGTTCTCTGAGCGTACGGCTGCCATCTACCTCGAAGTTTCCATCAGTGCTGTGCAACCAGAGCTTTTCTTCATCCTGATTCTTGATATGGTCAATGACACGCCCATGTGCGTGTACCGGAATCATGAGTTTCCTTGGATTTTTCTTGCAGTGTTCGGCGAGTAAATGCAGATCCGCCGTCGTCCAGATCTCGCCATGGTCAATCCGGTTCACTTTCGCATCTTCGAGTGCTCTGCGGTGACGAGCTAGGCATATGCAATTGGCCAGTTGGTGAACATCTGGAAAGTTGGGAAAGGCTTTGACGACTTGGTATAGGGAGCGACTCGCCTTCTGACTCAAACAGTCCCACCTAGAGAATCGTACAACATCAGGAGACCAAAGCGCGGCCACGATGGCCAGATGGCGACGGCGCTCTTGCTCGTCTTGGCTTGCCTGCTGAGCATCACATTCGACCTTCTGTTGTACATCTAACTACTACGGACTATTCAAAAGTAAAGCATCACAAGTGTGTCGCACAACTTTAATAAGAGTGCTTCTGCGAATAGCTAAATGCTCTTCTTCTCAGAAGATTTGATCTCGCACTGCCGCGTATGCTTGGGTTGTTGGGTTGTTCCTACTAATACGATACAACTCCTTTAGCCAAGTCCAAAGTTTTTTATCTAGTGCGACACCTGCTCTTGAATCGCTCGAAGGTCTCGCGGTCCATTTGGCGACGCTGAGCTTGACCTGTACCACCTGGCTCAATCGCCGAGGCTCTTCCTCTTCCTCTTCCTCTTCCTCTTCCTCCTGTGCTTCTTGCGCTTGTGCTTCCTCTACAATGTGCTCATTTGAAGTCGACTCGCTCATATCGCTGTCATCGTATTGAGTACTCTGCTGAACGTCTTCGAAATCGTCTTCTCCGTCGGCCATCAGACCGCGCAGCAGTACCGCGTCGCGAAGAGCAGGGGAGAGTCTGAAGCTTGTTCTACGCCGCTTCTTCGGACGCTCAGAGTACGAGTCTGAACCTTGGCGGACGTACGAGGATGAGCGCTGCTGTGTTGTCATGGTATCGTCTCGTTCATTGCTTTCTTCGTTCCTACGTAGCGCTCGCGGTGAGGAGAGAAATCGTTGTAGCAACTCGCCGAGGACATATCGCTGTGTGCGGAATGATTACGTCCGCACAGCGAACTTGGACCTCCAGCACTCCAGCACTCCATCAACCCATCCTCACTACCCAGTCCACGAAGACCGAGGGCGTGGACGGCCGACTCCATCTTGCCTATAGCGCAAGCAAAGTAATCACGTTGTCTGACCAGGACCTTCAAGCGCTGCTCAACATCGATTGGCCCATATGCTATACCACCAAGTCCCAGCGACGAAAGCTAACGAAGTCATACATGTGAATACCTGAGGATCATGGCGGCTCCGACCTGGGTTGGCAACCGATGCATCGTATCTTCCGTCAATGGAGCCAAGCGTTATAATTGATGAGAGTGTTCCAATCTTAGAAGAGGAATGCCGCTCGAGAAGCGACTCAAAACCTGGACTCGCAAACCTCGCTTTGACCAAGACTTTCCTCAATTCGTTGAGTTGCAGAATCATTTTACCGAGTGCGCAAATCATACAAAGCCTTCAGTTTTCCACAATCACCGTATGGACGCGGTGGCTGAACGACGTCCCTGCACTGAATGTGAAAAGGCTTCGGCAATGATGAGAGACGCCAACATTAGCGCAGGTTTTCTTGCAATTCTTGACGTCAAGACTCGCGAACAGCTTCGCACCACATTGGCTCCTAAGACTGTTGCTCGTGATGCTTTTGAGCATGCACTTGAGCTCAAAATGATACCACCAACAAAAACTCGATCGCTTACATGATACAAGACCAGAACCAGATACCAGACGACAGGGACAAGGACCAGAACCGGCACAAAAAGCACGAGTAAGAAGCCCACCATCTGCAGTGTTTGCAGGGATCGATATTGAGTGATCCACCTCCACTATCTAGCACACCAATCCAGTATCGCTATTTACGGTCCACTGTATCATTGGCATGAGCGCCGAGCCTGAATTCAGGTCTAACTTTTCAAAGACGGCGACTCGTGCCCTCCTTCGAGAGGCCAACACGCTACTTTGGGAGATTCTTCAATTCGTCTGTTTAGGCAGTCAGAAGCAGCTCAAAGAAGTTCATAAGCGCCTGCTTCCTCAGTCTGTATCCCTATCGAATATCACCAACATCTCTATCCAGCAAGAACCCCCGGGGGCCAGTGAAACACCTAGCCCCGTTATCGTCGGAAGAGAAGGAACAACTTACGAAGAAGGACATCTGTTTCCGCTGCCGAGAGCCTGGACATCGCAGCTACGAGAGCGACAATTATCCGAGTACACACTGGCGAGAAGACTCCAAGTGTGAACGCATACAACCAGCCGCCGCGAACGCTTCGTCAAAGAGAGTCGCATTCACAGATCCAGTGTTCAAAACCTCACCTCCATCGCCACCTCCGCCGCCAACTCCCCCGCCGGGCCCATTGTTAGTATCAACACGACTTCTCACCGCTCGTGGTTTAACGATCGCCACTATTCCCGCCGCGAACGGATCTCGGACGGCTCCCGTCTGAGATCGAACTCCGCTCGCAGCGATGACACCGAAGAGACTGCGAGCGTAACTGCAGGGCCGCCAGTCTCCCAAGTAAGCACAAACGCGCCCTTCAAAGACACGGATACCGTTGGGCTGAAACAAGCCTCATATCTATTTACCGACAAGTTCTTCACGATCTCAAGTACCTAGTACAAGCCCGCCGCCGCATCCGCCAGCTCACCGCAAAGCCACCAGAGCCGCCGAGATCGCTGGGGTGATTGCCTTCGGCGAATTTGTGTTGGTTGTCGAAATGGACGACGTCTCTGTCCTCCTTCTCGATAAATGCTCCTGACTGCTCATCCTTGCCATCGCACTGCGTCACGGGAGTGTGTCGCTGTTCGCCCTCGCTATCGTCCTCCTAGCCATTCAGCCCACCCCAGTCCCAATCTGCTGATCTTGCAATCTCATCATCGCCTATACTGCTTTCGCCCTCCGAGCGTAGTTCGTCCATAAATTGCTGTAGCGAGTGGTGCTCTGTAAGTCGTGCGTCAGCTTTAGAGAGGTCCAGATGAGAATGCTGGTAAGTCTCGAGGTCTACGCGGTCTGTCGGGCTTCGAGGCACACTACGAATATCGACATAGCGAGCGCGCTTCGTTATGCAGGGCTCGTCAATGTCATCGTCGTCGTCTTGAACTCTTTTGTTCGTCATGATTGTGCAAGAAAGGCTTTCTTGGTCGAGACAAACAATACACGGTAAGGTAGTCGAGAGGAGAAGGTGCATGTGCTCTAGGTAGTCGCTCACCTGCTAGAACGCCGGGATGTACGGGAGGCGGGACATATACAAATACGCTAAGATTGTTCGACATCGCTCTACGAGGCAGAAAATTCCAAAATGGCCAGGTTATGCAATCGACATTTGCCTTCGTAGACAACCACAGAGGCGCTTGGCCTAGTCAAGTCGTTGGTGTGCGAAAGTACGATCCATAGATGGCAGACGTGAGACAACATCTCGAACGAATTCCTAATCATGTCTTCTACCCTGCAGCGCCTGAAGGATTGACGGCTTTGCAGCATACTGAATCGCATACCACAAAGTACTTTATTAAGCGACCCGAATCATTGTGTCTTGACAATTTTGAGGAAGCCGGACTTTTGCCTGGCATGATGCTGCATGAAGTAGAAATTCTAGAACAGCTAAAGCGCGACCACCATATGAACTCGGTCTCATACCACGGTTCCGTGCTCAAAGAAGGGCCCATCATTGGCATTGCGTTGCAGAACTACAGAGTCATCTTACAGTGCCGCTTTGAGGACAATCCACGGCCTTTCAACATCGCCACCTCCATCAGGAAATTCGAGCAGATATTGCACACTTGCACGCTCTGGGCCTTGCTCACAACATCATCAATCCCGCCAATATCGCTCTCGACGCAGACGATAAGCTATTCATTCTTGACATTGGCTCGTGCCGCAAATTTGCGGAGTTGTTGGTTACCGGTAGTACACCAGGCCGGACCGATAAAGACTTCAGCACGTCCGAATCCTATCACGATGCGGTCGCGCTGCAGAAGCTGGAGCTATATTTGAATGAAGAGCAAGCAAGGAGGAAACTGTTGTAACACTGCTTACAAAAACCTGCTCGTCCTAGAGCGAGAAGCTTTCGAGACTAGGATCATTCCCAATGTACTTACTCAACGGCCGCCTATCTGATGACCTTCTCTTCGCTTGAGCGACGTGGAAGCCCTTCACTAACCCCGCGGGAGCGATTGGCATTGGAGTCTGAGGTTGGACAGGTCGGTCGTTCATAATCGACTCTTCTGACTTCCGTAACCGGCCTTCTCCGGCCAATCTCTCACTCACTTACGCTTCCTGGTGCTTGCGCTCCGTCTACCACTGTGATTCATCATCCAATTCATCCACTTCTGCTGAAATCTCAACAACCGCTGCAAGCAGTAATACTATAATAATCGCCCGCCCTCTGCGGGTTCATATATTCGTTGCCCTTACTTTTTGGGTTGCCCTCACAGCCTTTCCAAATCTGCCTCGTAGTCTAGTGTCCAGGCAAGTCCAAACATGAGACAACTGCATCAAATCTGCGGTTACGTCAAGATCTCGTTGTGGATTTGTCTATGCATAACAATCCAAACGACCTCGAACCATCGAAGTCCGTACTCTGCAACTCCATTAAAGCCACGAGCGCTCATGCCAACGTGATCAAATTAAATACTCGCGTCTCCCAGCGTGTTCCAATAACCATCTATTCGCTTGTGCGTAAGATAGCGACGGCCGAAGGTACGATCGTAGATTAGCTCGTCGATGAGATCAGCTTGAGCCGAAAGGTAGGGGAGCGTCGCTAGAGAGACCGTCGATGGGAGCGGTTGCTGTTCGGGACATTCGGCGACTTTTCGAGCAACAACGAGTTCGTCGATGTGTTCGAGCAGGAGTCCGGCATTGCGGACTAGAGCCATAATCATGTCGACTCGTGTCTTGGTCCAGACTGTTGTACTGTTGAGAAGATCTATACATCGTCGATACTCTTGAAAGTAGCGGGAGATTGGTAGGCCGAGATGCTCTAGGAGGCTTTGTATTAGCGTGCGGGTTGTCGAACAGGATGTGAGAGGGCTGGAAATAGTTCTGAAGCGGCTCAATGGAGTTGATAGGAGTTGGATGTCTTTAGAACCGCTCTAGTTTGTTCTGGTTTGGTATAATTTAGCATGATATTGAGAATACGAACGTCGCCATCTTTTGTCGAAGGCATATTACGGCTGGCCTTTTTCGAGCAGATTGGGCGCGCGTGACAGGTCGTAGGTATGAAATGCAAGGCATTTCTTAGCTCGGGCTTGCTTATGCTGATCTCGTGTAACTGTCTGCCTTTATGCATGAAAGTGGGGTTATAAGTAGCGCAGGGTCGCCAACAAGAAGAGTTAGGGCCATAATGGGCGAAAGGTGTTGCTTCCTGGCTCAATTACTAGTCAGAAGCATATGCATTGCGCAGTGTCTTCGGGCTCTGAAGCTCCTTCTTCGCCTGTTAAGTCCTATTGTGCGCCTCACACTTCTCCCGACCAAGTTCAACGTGTGCGACTCAATACAGCAGGTAAGGAATTGGTTCATGTTTGGAGGACCGTGGAAATGCACGCATGTTCATCCGCCCTCTGTTAAGTTTTTCCCTCTCGCCGAGAAGTATTTCCGTCACGACCTCCTGCCTGTGTCGAAATATGCGCGGGCAGATATGATGTCGTTGCATGCTTTGGCCAATTTGCCGAGTTCGTGGTGGCTTCTTCGGCGCGCTCTACATGCTTGTCTGGCGGTACGTAAGGAGTCTCCTGTACACCCGACTCTGAGTCCGCGTGCGCAGAGCCAGGAGAGGTTGCTTCAGCAGCAGCCCGAAGTGATTCTAGTCTCTTCTGGTCGGCTTCGCGATCCTTGTAAGGTCTTCGCCAGGGTCGAACAGGTACTCACAGCTGGTTTCGTTGCAAAGGCGAGCAAACCATGCCTCGTAGACTTTTCCAAAGCCCGGGAAATCTTGTCTACGCCTGATTCTGGGTCGGTGAACGTAGAGCGAGGAGGCATTGCTTGAACCGCAGCCCGATGTGGTTCTACTGTCTTCTGCTCGGCATCGTGATCTCGATAAGGTGTTCGCCAAGGTTTAGATTGGTGCTAACGCTGGTTACGTCGTGAAGCTCTGTCAATTGTTGCCTGTAGTTTGTGGTGATGAGCTAATTCTTGGACGACGCGCTCCGGCCTCTTCGACTGCAGCTCGTCTCGCAAAGCACAATATTCGTATTTTGTTCGCCGAAGCGCATCAGTGCCGGTCGTGGGCCGTGGTTTTCGGTGAGGCATTTGTTCCGTAGCAACGCCTTTCAGCGTCTTTGACTCCGGTTCATCTGCTATGTCATGATCTTCGTAATGTGTGCGCGATACATAAAAGCTGATTGCGTCGCGAAGACGCGTCAGTGCTCGCTGGCGCGCGTATGATTTTGGACGCTGGGGGCGCAAAAGGTCGCCCTATGGTGGTATCGTCAACGCCGACCTCTATAACAGTCAGTCGGTATTCTGGTTGGAGAGCGCAGGTTCAGGCGCAGGACATCGGCGTCTGCGAGCATCGCTTGTCGAAGTCGGAATGCGCGTTTCGCGGAGTAGAGCCCAGAATTCTGCCGTTCATACGAGTAGAGACCCACGTCCACCAACTTGATCGGGACGCCGTCTAAGATATTTCTTGGACTAAATTCGCACTGTATTCTCGGGAGCACTTTATCTCAGGTTTCGCGGCAGATTGTACTTACGCCTTCGCACCCAGTCGCATGTCGAACGAGCCTGTACCTTCTACAATCGGGGTGTCAACCCTCGTCGTCTGCGTAGGCACAATCTTGGATATCGCTTCGCCAACTCAGTATTGCGAGGCGATGTATGTTAGCTCGTTCATTTGCTATAGTTTCTGGACCATATCGCTTTTCTAGTATTGATGTTCGCGTCCGAGACTGGCTCTAGTTCCCGTACATGCCATTCCTAAAGTCTTGATCCATTCGACATCTTGCTCCGCTCAACATGAATACAATCGAGTTTGTGGCCATCTGAGCATGCATTCGACCGTCTCTGCTAAGGACTAATGAGAGCGAGGCCGCAGCAGCAGCGGTACCCCACAATATGTGCGAGGCTGTGGTACCAGGTACCTGAGCGCGCCAAGTTTGAATTTGACTTCGTACTACAGACACCTTATTCTGACATCGCTCTACTGTCAACTCCTTCCACTTACAGCCTGTAAGGCAGTATCATGGACATGCAACATTCTACTACCTCTCGACCACTACCTTGGCTTGATTGTGTTAATCACCTACTTATGTCTTTTGCGAATCGTCTACAATGCGCTGCATTGAGTTTCATCGTACTCTTGGACAGAACTTCAATTATGCTCAAGGCAAGTAGACATCGGACACGAATATTGGCGCGCAGGACTGCAACATCTCCTAGCACTCAAGCTTTAAGTGCTTGCGTAGTTGATTCAGCTCAGCTTAACACAGAATCCTTCCGTTCTCCATCTTGTCCGCTCGCCGCCAAGCGGAGAAAGCATTCTCGAAAAATATATGGCTGCTGACACCAAGACACGATTTACCCTACTCCTACGCGATCGGCTCTAGGTATTCGAAAATCGATATCTCTATCTCCATTGCTTCCTGCACGTCGATCATCGCAGCTCGCCTGTCCAATCCTAGATAAGCGGAAATGGTATACTCGAAAACGTCTGGCTACCGGAGAGAAGACACTAAGGAATGTACGCATACTCTCCGCACAGTTCACGCTGGATCTGCCAACACTTCGATCATCGCAACTCGCCTTTCCAGTCCCAAGAAAGCGGAGATAGCATACTCGAAAATGTCTGGCTACCGAAATCGAGACACTAAGGATTGTACCCGACTCCCGTACGGCCCGCAGTAGCTTCAAGCGATATCTTGACGGATGTCCAAACTTCCTAGAGTTCCGATAAGATGACTGGGCAAATCTGGCTCTTAATTGTAGCCGACTTGTAAGGCGTAGCCAGGCAGCGGTTAGTATTGAAGCCCTCCCCTCGAAGCTACCTAGGTAGCGTTCAACTCGACCGATTTGCCTTGACTTAAGATATATGCGCTGTAAGTGTCTAATTCTTCTAGACAAAGGTTTCCTTTTATAGTACAATGTCCACGTAAGTTGTTGTATCAATAGGGCCGAAATGCAGGCAGTAGGACCATTGAGGCTAGTTCCGACTGCCGAAGGAAGTCATACGACGACTCGCGAAGCCAGGTGCAATATTTCGTCGACTAGATACGCCTTGATCTTGTGCGCTTCGTTTCAACTAAGAAGAGAACGCCTTTTCACATTACATCCGGACCTTTTTGTGCACAATGGGATACTTCCAACGCGTTTTGGTGTCCTTAATGCTCGCTTCGTGGCTCCAGAGGCACTCAAACCGTCGATACTAGTCCCAATTGGATTCCAAGACTATTGAGCGACTGGTCTCGACGAGCGGATCTCCATGCGCATTCCAAAGTTGTAATGTGACATGGCTTGTGGAAATACGCGTGTTCGAAGTGTGCTGTGTGTATTCTGTACAAAGGCTAGATTTGGGGTGGATCCATTTCATCGGAGCCGTAGAGGTAAGGTCGCAAGAGGAAAAGGATGCGCGGCTTGGATTTACACAGTCTGAGTATGCCCAGCCTTCCGAGCTACAGCTTTTCTAGATTGTCGCAACGTGTACGCTGTTATGTTCTCTCGGCCTTGTCTTGTATGGAACATTAATCTGTACCGCTATTCTTGCTCATTCTTTTAGTTGTTCGAAGTTCCATTACACTAGCAGCGCTACCAGTAGCACCGCCCCAATCAGGATCATGTTTGGTCTCACGTGCAAGATCATCTTCCTCCCGTTGCTGGAGTGAGGCCTCGCGACTAGTAGAGAGCTGCTGCTGCTCCGACGATGTTGAGCGTCTCTAAAATCTCGTGGGGACCGGAGACTGCCTTCCTCTTACGGGTCGAAGCGGTTTGTTGGCCTCCTCGAGATGTCGAGAAAGTTCGGAGAAAGGGATGCTCAGCAGAGGCAAGTCGGCAGGGGAACACTGCTGCTTTGCATTCTCCACTACAAATGTTGGGAGGATATCAGAAAGCTCCAACTCGAGAGCTCCTTCGTCGGAGAGAGGGCGATCTGTGTTCAATGAGCAAGTGCCGGTGGGTCGGCCGTCTAGGCTACTTTCTGTTGCGCGCCTCCAGACGCACACACGCGCGGAGCTCTGCTGCTGATGCGAGCCTTGAGCCGGGTTCTCGGGGTCATTCATGGTAAGGCCGATAATACAGCGAATGGCATGCCGGGAATCAATGATGTAGCTTTCGGCGAGCTCGACGATGCGCTGGATAGTATGCATGTAGCGACATCGGCTTCGAGGAAGCTCAATCTTCTAATCAGTAACGAGAGATCTCGTTTCAAGTTAGTTAACAAGTATTGACGCAACCTAGACCGTTTGCTAGCCAGGAGTAACGATGAACACTCCGATGCTACTGGGATACTAGTAGCCCGACAACCTACCGGCTCGCAAACAGGCTCTGATATGGCCAGCCGTAGAACGACGAATGACCGCAGAAAGCAAGCCGAGGAGAAACCGACTCGTAGACACGGGCCTTTGCCTCCTCTAGCTTCAATCAAGCCACTGTTGTCATGTCAGCTACTAGCAGCTCGGCCGACGAACAATGGAGATATGCTTCCGCTTCTTTTCAACTCGAGCTAAGCAGCCGCCACCAGATCAGCCGCCGCCAGTTAGCTAGAGTATGTGCGTTAGAATAGAAGCATCACTGTTAAAAAGCATACTGATGATATTGATCACGATAGCACTACCTGTGAGATCACCATTCTCGTAGCCTAGTTCTGCCCTCCTCGCGAGACACTTCAGAGAACACCCTAGGATTTGCCACGTAGGGAACGAATAGATTCTCGAAAGTGCGAGTTCTATCGTAGTATCCGCCTGCGACTTTATTCCTTCCCTCAAGCGACATATGTGCCAACGAACTAGGCCTGGTTGTGACGACTAGACCAAGAGACAACGCAGACCCGCCAGTAGGCTCGCGTCAGAATTCCAAACCAGAGCAAACACCTCACCAACCCATAGAGTAGGAAGGTCAAAAAGGAGACAAGAGCCATCCCCGAACCCCACCTAATCCTCATGACCCATCTAAGCACACTTGCTCCGAATACTAGCAGGTTTGAGCGTATATTGGAGTACAGAGGGTTGAGGAAGCTTGGGATTGAGGAATTTCGGAGGTAAATAGGAAGCCGAGGTATACGGCGACGAGTTTGTTAGCAAAACCCATAGTACTATATCGCGCAGCTCCGCTCTCTCTCTCACTATTACTGCTGTCGTAGTGCGGTCCATGCATCGCGAAACAGGAAATCAGCTTCTGACCCGGAAATCTGACATCATGTTTGCGCATGTCCGGAACAAAGTCCGCCAGAAATATGATCTGCCGAAGTTGACTACCTAGTTATCTAGCAATCTCCGATCTCGCACGATAACACAGTTTCTGTCATCTGTGGTCCGACCTCTACTATGGCCAGTCTTTTATCTTTATGGTGGGACCTGAATCGGTTGACGCGGCATAGTATCTTCCAACGCGTCTACATAGGAACAAATGCCTCGCTATCCATGCTATTTCAACGTGTATACGGCACGAAGGCACCTTCTTTTGGCTGAAGTCCCCGCAATAGATAGTACAGTCAGGCTTTGTTCATCTCTCGCGCATGGCACGCAGCGCAGCTGCCCACAGCACAGCCCAGCATTATGTCTCTGAGAGGAGACAGGTACACCACTGTTCGACTCCGGAATAGCTCTCTCGAATCGATGAACAACATCGATAACAGACTTAGTGGCATGCCCCCAAGTCTGATATCAAGCTCATTGGTCGTAGCAGTCCAACCACTCTGGCTGCTCCTTTTCCGCTAGCAAGATCTGCCTGCGCTCATGCACGATATGTACGTGCCCGTGCCATTATCGTTTGAGACGCGTCTCTGCTTATGATCGCGAGAATTGAGTCAAACCTGTTGAGTCAAAACGTAGTCTCTGGCCTTGCCTGATGCCTGGGCAAAGCACCTGCGCCGTTCGAACTTGACGTGGCCAGGAGTATGGCTATATTAGATCGTAGTGCTGCATCCTTCTTGGGGCCTCTCTTAATGGATGGACCTAGCAGCTTTTGTGAGGCTAACGGGATGCGTAGCGACGCATTCCACTTACCTGATATCGCTTAACTGCTTGGTGTCGGCAGCACTGTCCAGCTCGCTCGGAATTGGCACATCAGGATTCATTATAGTCCCATGCGTACTTCTCGAGTAATAGATGTTGAATATTCACGTTGGGAGCCTGTACGTAAAGACACAGATCGCCCTGGGCACACACGCATCGCCTTAACTCCTGAACATTCATAGAATTCATAATGTGCGACTATACCAGAGTTGAGTATGCTTGTGGGCATCTTCGCTATATTGTACGAGCTTGGTGTGAGTGGACACCATGCATAGTTCATCTATCGGCTCTGATATCTCCAGGCATCAGATATCAACAGACTCACCTACGCTGTCCAGCGAATGTAGTTGCGATCGAGTACGGACTGGAACGCAAATGTGGTAAGGCTCTAGCGAGCTCTGCTCCCTGTATCTATTGCTGGGCTGACTTCTGAGCAAGGCGACTGTCTGCCAAATACTTCGCCAATGTATACGCTAAAGAGATACGGGACATAAGTCAAGCACAACCACGTGAGGGAAGCCGGCGACTAGCAATGGTTCAAGGAGAGATCCGTTGCGGTCGAGATAGCACCAGATAGTTTAGCAGATCATGAAAGCTTGTACTAGAAGACAACCATCGTTGGAAACTCTCTGGAGCCTCTTGGAGACCTCGAGACCATAGACTTTCTACATTCTATACCTCCAAAATGTTCGAGCCGGTCTACTTCTCCCATTAGCACTTTGGAGGTCCATACTGGCGCTGATTGCACACTCACTCGGAGCCTATTCCGTAGGGAACTATCCTGCATATTCCCAATCGATCTTGTTCACGATCAGTTGTCCTCCGTTGTAGCGAACCAGCACATTTCCTAGCACGAGATCACAATTGCAGAAGTGCAAAGTCGAAATATGAGGACCAGCTGTTGCTATTCTGTTGTCAGATAGATGAGCTGAAACACCACTTACGTCCAGACTCTGAACCAAGGAAGTACTCCGGTAAGTGGTTTCTATCGACTCCAGAGATGTCGCGGATAGGAGCAAGGATCTGTGCTATCTCCTTGCAGATTTTCCTTGCCCTGGAGACGCATGCCGCCCCGCCTGCTTCGTTGAGTATTGGCCAAATTTGATCGAGAGTCCTGCCACCGACCCTGCGGGCTATGGGGAAGTGACGGCCGTTCCACTGCTTATGGAGGGGAACGTTCGGAGCATCGAAACCTTTCTTGGCGTTCGCAAGCGCAAATAATGCGCAGTGCTTACGAGTGATGGCTAGCAAAGCTAGTACCATCCCCTTCAGGTATGCTTCGCCAAGATTCTGCATTGTATGGACCTCGCCGGCACAGTCAATTGTTGGGACACGCTTTGAAGACTTGGGTAAGCTTCAGTCTCCGGCCTAAGATCCAGGTGGCACGAGCGACCTGCTATGAACATTCTCTCACTAGTGGTTGCTAGGCCATGGCATAAAGACCAAGTATCCTGGACAGTTGTTGAGGGTAAGAGGTGAGATTGTTCAAGTGTCTTCGGTCGGTGATTCTGTTGGAACTTCGCTATAAAGAGGCATCTCTTCTTTATCCCTGCAATGCCTCAGCGATATGGTACGACCATATACTGTAACAAGACATAGAGCGCCATATGGTATACACGATCTTGCCCGACTGATGAGCCACCCACGCACTACATTGAAGCCCATCCAGAAGTACAGCTCTTCAATCTCTTCACCGTCACGTATGGCTACTTCTCTGGTATGTGGATATCGTAGATCCTGTCTTCGGCTGAATCTCTCGGGGTAGTGCTGATGACTTGTATGATGCGTGAGGCGTGGGAACATATGAGTCAGGTCGCAAGTGTGGAATGCAGAGCAGCTGAAGTCGGGTTATAGTGGAATCACCGCCTCGGCACGATGGGTAAGGTTTCGGCACTGCAGACTGAAGCGACTACAGATGACGAGTCCTGCCTTAGGTTGGCCTCAGATCCCACACCAAAGAGGACCAAGCTGCACTGGCGATCGCACCGACGCTGCAGAAACCACACAGGCTCTTAAGCAGCTTATTGAAGCGTACGACAAACCCACCGGCAGTGCATCCACTCTGTACGAGTCTCTTCCGAAGGACTTGACGTAGCCATTGCTCGGATTGCAACTTGACTTCGAGGAAAGGGGATAGTATTGGAGGTAAAGACAAATCAAAGAACTGGAAAGGGACTGATAGTAATTTCTCCTGGATGTTCTCGTGGCTGGAAACGATGCAAGATAGCGAGCTTTAGAAAAACGGACGAATGCACAATCAGCTGTTCTTCTGCATGCCTTATTGTTTACTTGCTGTAGTAGAGCATTTACTCTAACAGTTGTTAACATGGCGCTAGGAAGCAGGAGATGTCGCGCAATGTGATAGTCGCAGGAGCCCTACAAGGTAGAAGTTCTGGGTCGCAGAGCAGCATCTCCAGTTTGTCGGCTAATGAAGTAGGCAGATCGAACCGAGACATGACAGTATCCCGTCTGCATGCCTCGAATGCTACTGAAGTCTCGAAATTCAGAGCTGGTAGTTTCGGCGAGGAACGCACGATTGAATGGAGTACATGGTGGTCGGTCTGGAGACGCCTGGACCTGTCCACCACACATCGAGCACGTATGCTTACAAGTGACGTGAAGATATATCGATGATCGCGGCTAAGCTTATATAGTATAGTTTCCTTGAGTTTCCTTCGCGCAAACTCTGTCTGTCATACTTGCCGCATTAATTAGCCAATATGCCACAATACCGCTGAGCCATGTTTGCAGACTGTAGGCAGTTTCAGTCCAGCTACACCTTTTTCGAAGATCTCGGGTCCTTGATTTCCTCTTATCGACAAGAGGCGGTGTTCACCGTGCTTTCACTATCACCTTCGATTCTGAATCTCCACCCAAACACAAGCACTCTGCCAGCTGCGACGAGATGCACACGCCCGCTCGTCCGCCTGCACGCCCACCGCACTCACTATGTACATCGCACTCTGACTCATATAATCCATGCTCGGCGGCATCGTTGCAGGCCGCCGCTCTGCCAATTGACCATCGCTGCTTACGCTACCAAGCAAAATGTACGAGACGTTCAACTTCCCTCCAGCTATCACATCGTGACGACTGCTACTTTTGCTATCCTGTCCATGGCTCTTACCGCCATTGGCATGCTCGTCATTCCTAGTAAGTAAACCCGCATACATCTCCTTGCATGCTCCTCGAGTCTGGTTCAGGGAGGAAGAGACGGGACCGATCCTGCAAATAAGTCCTCTGTAATTGATAATACGCCTGCCGAGCTACACAGTGTTTCGCGGAAGGAGCAGGATTGCTCAGTCCTTGCGGCCAAGAAATCAGAGAGTCAAGCTAGGAGCCGAAATTCCCTGGCGTCGACGACTGCAGATTCGTCCTGGTTAACTCTGATGTCAAAGTTACCCTGCCTATAACAACAATGGTGTGCCTGCTGCTCAGTCGTAGAAGTTGAATTTGTGATCAGCTGAGCCAGCTGTTGCCAAAGATCGGGGCGTGGAGGCCAGAGCTGGATGGCGTAGATGCCTTGACCGAGACACAGGCGGTGCAAGACGTCTCCAAAGCTGGTCAAGCCTGCAGTCACATACTGAGGATATATATAGGCGCCGGTCAAGATGGGTATCCTGCGGCTACAACGAGGCCTTCTGCTTCTACTCCCGCATTCATATCCAGCAATAGCCTAAGCGTCTGAACGGCCACCCGTTTCGGAGTGACCCGCTACAAGTGACAGACGGGCACGAGAATGTGACTTCACGTCAACGGATATCGTGCAGTGCTCGCCAAGCAGAGGAGCTATCCTGCCGTTGATACCGGCTACTATCCGAATGTCAAATCGATCGCTGACAGCAGTCATGTCGTGCTTCCTATCGACGACCACGACCTAGAGCACTCAAAACCAGATTGCTGCTCCGAAATCCAGCACCAACATTTTCTTCGTCTACTCGAACAACGCGCCAAAGCTCTGCTATTCGCCCGACCCCTCTCCTCTTTTTACAGCCAAATGATATTCCCCTGTACCCTCCGCTCAAAACGCCGAAACTCGGCTTGCAGTCATCCAGTTTCCGTCCCAGTTCCTCCAATCTAGCCCCAAGACCCCAGTACCCTCTCCAGGTCTGCCTATGGCCTGCAGGAGTCCGTACTCCCACGCGATTGATACTCTCGCTTACCGGCCCCCTTCTCGCCTTCCTATCTTCGGAAAACTCAATTTCCACTTCGAAATCTTGCCAAGACATTTTCGCGACTGTGGCAGCTCGCGGCTCAGCGTGGTACAAGACGTAGAAGACGAATAAGGAGATGGTCCCGATGACATGATTTTTGCCATTTCCAGAAATCCTCTACCCTGGTGGGTTTCGCTACTGGGACGACGAGCGCAGGAAATCCCGGTACTGCTACGACTGCTGCTGGCGCGGAGAGAGGATTGGAGGGAGAAAGCACTGCTAGTAATGAAGCTGAGGCTGCGGATGAGTGCGTGGGCGCTCCGTGGTTGATTAGGAATCTTGATAAAGAAATCACGGTGCTGTTGGGGCATGGCTGAGCTTGTAATTCCTATGAACTGTGGTATGGCTTGATTACCAGATGAGTATAGAATTTGACAGGCTCGTAGGGCCATAGCTGAAGGAGGTCGCATGGGGTAGAATATATGGATCGGAGCCACTTGCAGTTTATGCAAAGCATGCGCGTGGGAAGGCCAAGTTGATTGTGGATGTATAGCTTCAGAGAATGGAGAGACTTGTGAAGCAAGCTACCTGTACGCTGGCTATAGATGCGGGCAAGCCAGAAGAAGAAAAGAGCGCAATATCCCGCATCGGCGCAATGCCGAACCAACACCTGGAGGGACACTGACTACTGTACAGCAGTATCAGTGTCAACTTTAGTAATGGCCTAGGAACTGGCCTAGGGAGAACAAAGGCGCTTCAGAAAACAAAATGCTTAGCATATCTTTGTTGAAGGCGAGGGAACGGAAACGAGTGCAAGCTTCTATTAGAACTCTGTCTAACTGGTCCAGAAGCCCCCGCGAGAATCTGCAAATCTATCGCTCAAGTTGTATTGCACAGCGCCTTGCAAATGCGACTCGGGAGGGTTGAGTGCTGTAAAAAGGCATAGTATGCCGTGCCTAGTCCGGCGTCGCCGCAACGACCGTGCCGTAAATTTCTTCCCAGTTTATCCGCTCTGGACAATCGGCTAGCTAGTCTGCGCTTATGTACACACTACTGTACGAGTAGCGGAGAGAGCCAGCGAAGACGCATCTGCCTTCCCGCGTATTTTGAGCTCGTTGAGAGTATAGTGCTGAATTATGCTTGGCCATAGTGGATCGCAACGCTCTTGGCGAAGGAGAAGATTTCGAATAGTCTTATCTAGGTACATGTAGTTGTCACACAGGGCACGCACGTTTCTTTGAACGCAGGGGAGTATGCGGAGGCCAGATCGCAGCAGACGTAGTGCGACGGAGTTGCGTGAAAGAACAGCAGTGGCTTTCGAGGTTCCGATAGTCCGGCCTGTAGCATAACCCCATCCGTCCCAGCGAGCGAGCGACCGGCGTCCACTCCGCTGCTTGCGTGACCCCTGGTTATGAGCGGTGATAATAAATTGGCTTCTGCAGCCATCCATTAGCGAGCCAGTTTTATCTGATGCTATGCTTGTTGGGTTCATCACTTCTGATCGCGATAAGCGATAACAGTATCCGCTAGTGAGCTGGCCGGCATCCGATCGAGATACTGCACTGCGCTTTGTGTAACGCCTGGTCGTGGTGGGATCGGCATCTGCGGCCATCCACTAGCTTGCCAGGGTTGGAGAACGTGCCCCGGGATGTGCTTGTGTAACTTCTGGTCGTCGCCGGCAGACGCTCCTGCGGCCATCCTCTAGCTTGATGCTCTCCGCACGGAATCGGCTCCGAGGAATTCAACGCGGATCCGTGGACTTTGACGACATACTTCGTATTTGGAAGGACTTGGAGAATATTACAACTGACGTTCGTCGACGTATCGGCCTTCGCAGTGATGGCAGCAATACCTTCAATTCATCGAACGGCCGTGCTCGCCAAGCCGGAGTTCTGTAATCGCTCGACTGATATCTGTCCCGCGGGAGACGTTGGTGGGGATGATATGCTCTCTTGACTTCTATCCCATTCCGATATTGCATCGCGCTCAGGGAAAGATTTATCACAGTGAAGCGGCGACTGGTGGAGGTTACGGGGAGCGAGGAGACCATCGGTATCAGCGAGAGGAGAAGAAAGTCGTTATTCGGACTCCACACGAATGATGCATCACCGATCCCGGTCTCGCTTATATAGCGTTGGGACGTGGCATTTCGACTATTTCACACAACCACCCGCGACCTCTACCTCATCCATCGATGAGCTACATCTACGCTGCAGTCCATTCTGCTGAAGTCCGCTGCACCGACCCTGCTATATGCCAGGAAGATATTGCACGACTTCGGCAATTCTAGTGATGCTGCACTGGCATAGCACCCAATCATCCAGGATGCAATCGTGGCCCGGCGATGCTCAACTGTGTCGACTACGTGTCACATATGCCGACACGTAAATGCGCCATGGGTCATGGCCGGCTTGCTGAGCATCTGTCCTCACCTTCATGTTCTGCCAAACCCGCAGCTGATGAACGGAATCCCGATGAAGCTGAGATGCGAGCAGTCACTTTGTGCTGGGAGTCGCACAGCGTCTCGAAAGACCCACCCTGCTTGGACACGCGCAGCAGAGCGATTTTCGCAGTGTGTCTTGAACTTGGCGTGAGAGCGCCGCAGCTGTCTTTGTCTTCACCATGAGTCGCGCTATCGCCGAAAC
The DNA here is from genome assembly GCA_026120125.1 of Pseudocercospora vitis. Taxonomy (NCBI): domain Eukaryota; kingdom Fungi; phylum Ascomycota; class Dothideomycetes; order Mycosphaerellales; family Mycosphaerellaceae; genus Pseudocercospora; species Pseudocercospora vitis. The sequence goes on from JALRML010000049.1 coordinate 121,890, forward strand.
GTATACCGACAATAGCGAAGAGCCTGGCGCCACCTCCAACATCCACAGTCTGAGCAGCTACACGATTTACTCGTCCGTCGACTCGACCGACTCATCCCCCGAGGCCGAAGAGAAGCGGAGAGTTTGAAAAGAGCTGGACGATGCGGTATTTGCCGAAGATGCGAGTAGAAAACGCCAGAAGATAAAGCAGGAGCAGCAAAGATGTGGAAAGCTCATTCATACTCTGGGGAAATGGCTCGAACAAGTCTCCTCTGCTCGTACACCAGCCCGCGAATCATCTGCATTGGTACCAGAATCCCCGCACGACAGAGACTTGCACCACCGTCAGGATACCCGGGTCGAAGTGCTGGATGAGTACTACCTGGACGAGGCCGATATTCCAGCTTCTTTCTGGCTGCCTGTCAATGTTCATACAGAGTCTGCCGACCAGGGACCTTCTAGGAGGGAAGCGCTAGAACCCGACCAGGACGCCAGGAGCACATGCGGAATGCCACCTGGCTGTGGGGAGTGCTTGCTCGCCCAATTGTGCTCTGAGCATGGGAAGGGCAAATCGCGGATGGGAATTTGAAGGCGATCTCGGAACGCACACTTCGAGTGGGCGCACCAGCTTGCTCCTATTTGTATCCCACGGCCGAAGAATGCGTGTTGTATTGCACACGAGAGTAAGGTTTCTCTGGGGGCACAGTATGGCATATCGCTATTTCCAGTCTTGGTATAGGTTCGATGTGGAGATGTTCAGGGTAGGGCAGTTTGGAGGATGGTGTCGAGGTTCGAGTCACGATCGGTACTGCTGCTGCGAACGGAGCCAGCGCCCTGGCGGCGTCTGTATCGGGACTAGACCAAGCTCGTCTCGGCGCGACCCGAGGCGATCGGTCCGGTCCTTACATCTGGCGAGTTCATCCAAGTGTGTGCCACCAACCTGGCACACTGCTTCACAGCCTTCTCCCTCCGCACCACAACCACCGACGCTACCAGCTCCACCCTGGAGCGCTCCCTTTTCAGGTCCAGCCCCGATGCTTGTAACGATAGAAGTCTACTACCGAATATACCTACTGGCTTCTCGCGGCCGTCGACTTTCTCGATCTTGACATATATTTCGTCTACTAATGCTACGTGGCTATGCTCTTCTTTGCTCAGTGGTTCAATAACACATCCTGACCTCTCTCTCTTTTCCTTCTTGCTCGTGCACTACTGTAGCGAAGAGATGTAAGCTAGGACTCCAGCCTGGCCCTCCGCTAGCTTGGTGCTAAGGCCGATAGCCTAATGACAAACCACGGTCTCCGCAATTCCAGCTTCCAAAGCGGTATAGCTATACCTAGCGGTTAATAGCTTTCCAGGGGTATGCATCCGCAGTATATGCGCGGGGTGGAGGTAGTTAGGATATCTCTGCTGTCAAGGGCATGCCACAGAGACGTGCGCATGCAGTTGATAGTATAGCGGCGGCTTCGCTAAAGTAAAAAGCTGGCTAGAATCGAAAAGGTTTTCTGAAATACCTAGATAAGATCTTATACTTAAGAGCCGTAATGTGCATACGTGAAGCCGTTTCTGCTGCAAACCTTATAGTCCGAGTAGACGAAGTAATGTTCTTCTTAGAAGAAGGAGGTCTACGCGCAGCCAATAATACCGCCACCGGTTGCAGGAGCTATAACATCTACTTAAAATCCCTTTCCTACTATATATAAGAGGCAGAAAGCTTCATCTCTAGAACTTGGAATTACTCCGTAGGCACCCCGCCGCCGCACACTCCTTCCCACTCACTTCGGCGCACCGGAATAGCGAGACCAATTCGGTAATATTGCATTCTTAATCGCCTGGGACAGCTACATCGACTCCAGTCGTCCGTTCGGTCTGGATCACGTGGAAAAGCATCTCGATACGGCTAGTATCGACTTCCTGCGAAGCACTTACTACTTTTTGTGCGGATTCGAGCTCTACGTCGATCTCGTTATTATGACGATGATCCTCATCACTCGTTGCAAGCTCAACGATCACATCCGGTCGACACCTTTTGGTAGAGGACTATTTTTTCTGTTCGTGGTCGCTTCGATTCTGGCTTGGAGAACTCTCGATAACAGAGCTCCTTCCACACGCTTTTGGGCTCAAGCGCTCGGCATCTGGGATACGAAGTGGCTTGGAGACTTGCAGTGGACTTTCGCCGCGGAGATTGAGTAGTGGTTCTATATCAATGAGGATGAGTGGGCTTGGTCGAAGCGGAGGTTCGGTGTGGCCTCGTAGGACGTTCTGTTGGAGGGAAACGGGATATCTGAAGTTCGTCTATACACCGGTGTCGAACAGGTCAGTGGAGTTGAATTTGTGCTGGGAGAGACGGACGTAGAGAGAAAGGCCGACTCAAATCACCAAGAAGCCCCAAGCAATAGATCGCGAGCCGCTGTCATAAAGCCCTTCGGCAACTAGCGTACCGCACTTCGGTTACTCTCGATATCTAGGCAGGTTGTTGAACTATTGCCACTCGTCCAACTTACCGACCCAGATCCAGCCGACTTTCATAACATTGGATGGAAAACCTCCTTTGTATTCACGAACAATGAAAGTTGGCGGCTGGTGCCTTTGAAAGCGTTCACAAAGCACTCAATTACTCCGACGATGTCGTCTCAACCACCCGACGCCCGCACTGTCCTTATCATCTCCTACGAGCACGCTGAGTGATCCTACACAGTCACTTCGAGAACCGCAAGCCACTAGGCGAAAAAGAACCAAATACCGAATTTGTTTTGCTGTTCAATGGAGTCTTTGGGCCTGAACATAGCTGGCGCCACTCGGGTCAAAACTGTTGCAGAGCAAGAGAATGATCGTTCGGTTCGGTGGGTAGTGTGCGTTGGACACGAGTAGGAGAGACAATTGATTGGCCAATCTGTTTTCCCTAGCGGCAAGAATGATCAGTATGGCGTCGCTGGCTACTGGCTTGAGTAGTGTTGCTCACCGTGTACGGAGCGTTTTAAAAGTCAGAGGTGAGATCTAGTCGACAGTTCAGCGTGAAGCCAAGACGAGTAAACCAAGCAAAGCATGGAGGGAAAACTATATGGCAAAGCGGTCTCGGGATATGATTTTGGTCACTCCAAGGGAAGAGAATAGTGAGTAGAGGAACAAAGGACTACGGGGGAGGCATTTGAGGGCATAGACTGATCTTCCAGTCCGATAAGGCTGTTGGTTGGTGCGAAAGAATCGACCACAGCATTGATCAATGTCATGCCGAAAATAGTACGGTTCTATCCAAGACTTTCCAATCGATTTGTGGCCATGACCGGGCATAGCAATACGTATGGTTGCAAACAATGTCTGAGTCGGCGACAGAGTACAGCGGCCACGTCACGGTTTCGTGGATCTTGATTGTGCCCCAAATTCATTCAAGGTGATCCCGATAAGGACGGATCATCTTGACCTTCCTAGCGCTTTTGAGACCTAGAGACCCATCTGTTAGAGCACACTCACAGCAATGGAATGGGGCACTCGGAGGACTGGCCTGGGTTTCGGAGGGACACTAATTGTCAACTCGGAGCGTGGGCGCTAAGTACTGCCGGCAGCTGGGAGGCTGCCGCTCCAGCCGCACTGTACTCTTATGTAGCTCCGTCGATACTTTCTTGTGATGTGTCACTCGTCCATTAGCTGATTGCAAGCAATGTGCGAGTGACCACTCGCTGCCAGTATCCTGATAGTCACCACAATCGATAGACTGCTCCATCTTCTTGTACTTCTTCGTAGTTGATATACGAGAGAGCGAATTACAGCATACTTCCTTATCTTGAACAATCTCTTGCATGCTACGAAAGGCCTCTGTCATATTTTGGCTCTAGCGCTTCCCGTCTTGCAAGCGTCCCTGGGGCATCGGCTGTATGGCGTCTAGCAGTTCACGTTTTAGTCCCGGAATCCGCAACGTCCCTCTAGAGAATATCGTACAGCTGTTTAGCAACATTAGCAGGATCATACGCCTCTGTTACGCCTCTGTTACGCCTAGGGCTTACGATGGTCCGTTATACGTTGACTACACAGGTCTAGGCTTGGATATAGTCCAGAGTCCCAATGAACTCGGCACGGCTGCTCTTGATCTTTCCGGGCTCGTTAATATCCCGTTCGAACACGACTAGGAGTTTTTCCCGAGCAAGGTCGAAATCTCAAACGGCTAGCATGTCCTCGTTCCGTCAACGGAAGGCCATCGCATTCCGAGTCGAGGGCACTAGCTCGAGCGACCACAATCTGATACTGCTGACATAGGGAATTCGTTGTTGGCCCGTTGGCGAGAATAGTGGTTCTCGAGGTTATGGATGGCTGATAGCCGAAAACCCAGCCGAGGATAGTATTCTTCTTCTTTGCTTATGAACCAATGCAATGAAGCACTAGTCCTGCCATACCATGCTGTTGCTCTCGATCAATGCCGCAGATTCGTGCTCGAATCGTAACAAGAAGGAGGAAAGTCCCGAACAGCCCTGCTCTTTTGGGACGGCCAGATACTACTGTAGCGTCTTAATATCGTGATGTTATAGTCGGATCTGTGCCGGGAATGGGCAGATTGATGGTAGGTAAGGCAGGAGCCTATACCTTGGCTTTGCACAATCTTCCGAACGGAAGACGTGGAATGGATAACGTAAGCAAACGCAGAGTGAGTTGTTTGTGTTTCTTCTTTGCACTGGCGAATTTCTTTCGCCGTGGTGCTTCCGCTTCGGTATGATCTTTTGCCTGGACTTTCAAGTGAGCCATCACCGCCAGAATTTGAGTTTGGACCCAGCACATGGTGCTCTGTGTCGCACCTTGTGTCTTTGCTTGGGCAAAATCTTTTACTTCGATACCTGAGCGTAATATTGCCGTCAGTCTTGCTGGGTGGTACGCAATGCTCACCAAGGCCATTCCAATGACTTCCGAGATAGCTAAAGTTGAGGGTCTTGTGAGCGATACTGGTGACTTTACTCTTGTCTCCATGCCGGGGTCGCGGCAAGGAAAGGAGGATGGATTCCCTCGATACCGAGCGGGTGGTGCTTGGGCCGTACCTGTATCCTAAACGAAACTCAGTAAAGCATGCAAGTCCTCGGGAACGTCGTTGTACAGACGTGAATTGCTCTGTGTAGAGTCACGAAGCTGCTGCTGTAGCGGATCTTGAAGCGATGTTATGAGAGATAGAAGTTTTACAAACCTTGAAATACAGTCGTACTCTTTGAGGTTGAAGTATGATCTTTGACCTTAAGGCGACAGAATGTTCTACCCTCTGGAGCGAAGATACTCAGAGTGCGGAACTGCGCGATTTGTGAGACGAGCGAGCAGTGTTGGAGGCTGACTCGCTTGACCGATATGGGACGCATGTTCGTCGGCACGATACAGTAAAGGAACCAATCAATCATCCGCCATAGTTCACCATTCGAGACAAGCGTGCCTAGCGGGCGGCACTGCTTCACGCTTTGGATGGAGGAAGCGGTGTTGAAGGCATACCTGCGAGGGTTCGATTGTTGCGGGAGAAAGGAGCTGGATTCTGCGCGGTGCGAGCGAAAGGTGCTGTCGAGGAGAGCGACATGGTTGTAACTGATTTCGAGTGTTCGCATATGTATATGCACTTGGCCAGCACAGGGTCCTTACCAGCCCCATCAAAATGAAGCAGGCTTTGACCTACTCCGGCGGCTTCTCTTCTCTTCTCTGGCACAACCACGTCTTGTATCTTTGCAGTACCTGAGGCCAGAAGTCGCCCAACATTTCCAGGCCAAGCGGGACGAGACTGACACGTTTTTGGACATCCTAACACTTCACCTGCAAGCAAGACCATGGTCTCTCAGAGCACTGTAAAATGGACCACACAACTCCTACCCGATATGCCCTCATGCTTCTAGAGCGATCTACGCCCGACATGGCAGGTGATTGCACTTGGCTATACAGACGGGAGCAAGCACCCTGGTCTTGGGTTGCCTAGAGCCGCTCCTCCTACAGGACGATAGTGAGAAGAAGTCGACTAAGAAAGATCAGGAGATGATTGAGGCAGACTGTTGTCACAAAATGAGTGTTTCTGGCACAACCACCATGTTTGAAACATGCAGTCAGAAATTCATTCTTCCCTCGCATTCCTCCTTGCTTAGTACGACGTGTTGGTCCACGCTCTGGGATCATCTCTCTCTCACATACGCCGAATGAGCCTTTGCTGCAAGAACTTCTTTCCATCAGAGATTGATGCAGCCTCTAGAGCATTCAGTTCGGTAAACATCTAAGAGGCACCAAAGTGACAGTCTATTTGGGCGAACGATGCCGACACTGTCCGCAGAGCTTCTACATACCGACTCCGAATACGATACCGCTCCCGATCCAGCAAGTAGATATCGTCTCGCCTTCAGTAGCCGCAGCCGAGAATAAATCTCCGAAGGCAAGCGCTTCTCCTTCTTAGCCGGGGAAAGGACGACCATATTCCGCCGAGCCGTTAATTACTCCTTCGATAATACCAACCTTCCCACGTCCAACTAGCCGTTGGACCTCCCTCGCCTTCTCTACATCCCGCTACAGCCCGACGAGCTTACCCCACTCTGTCTGGAGTCACACCACAAGTGTGATGAGAAGCGAGGTTCGCAGCATCAGGGCGGCTACCTTGATGAAGGACGTTCCATGTCCTTCCCTCTCTCTCTATTAGACTATATTTCATCCATCTAAGCTGATCAAGGGATCGAAATCGACTTCAGAACAGCCCCTCGAGACTCATTCCGTATCCGGCCTTCCCAGAGCACGGTGACAACGCCCCAAGAGCAAATGTACTCTGCAGTTACGATCTTGATCATGAGCATTACCTTGGATCTGATTCCTAAAATCGGTATTTTGCACTAGTATCTGACGATATAGCTCGATTCCAAACCTGCACCGTCGGTTTCTATCAGTTCGTCTTCTCCCTTCCATCTGGACTTATGCACTATAGAGGAGAAGTGAGGATAAGCACCAAAGAAGCTTTCCAAGCCACTAGACGTAATTGGTTCCATATGGAAGCTCATTTCTTCTTGCGGCAAGTACCGAAATTAGGTTCACGCGAAGGACTATAGGCGTCGAGGCTACCAAGCACGATCCGGCGGATGCACAGTTTCTCGCATTCTTATATAGGGTATCACCCACGTAGGCATTGTGCTATAGAGCCAAGAACCTTAGCCTTCGATTTTCGAAGTCTAACTCTCGTTCGCCGCTCCAGAAGTTCCTAAGCCGTTTCGTTGCCTTTCTTTGGTCCCCTCCTTTGCTCTCTTGAGATACAGCTGTCCTCGTCGTACGTGCGCGTCGGTACTTTCGGCAAGAACTATAGCTCGTACATCCCCTCGCGAAGACTCTTGTAGCAGCAGAAGGAAAGCTAGCCTCCACCCTGTCAGTCCCTAAAATCCAGAGGGATCAACGGATCCGGTAGTATTGGAAACGGAGGATAGCAAGAATCTAATACCGTTGGCGGAAGTGTACATAACGCCACACAACTGCGTCTCCATCCAGGCGTCCGCGACGCCGCGGAGACGAGAAGTGAGATACGTGCAGGCTTGGGCGGGTGCCTCGATCACTCTCGTTGGCCGAGGCGGGGATAATTTTACTTCGGATCGCAAACATACGACCTTACATATAGTATCACGGCCGAGGACCGACTCATCACACACGTGTCTGCTGCGGAACTTGCACTTGTGGTTTGGGGACGGGGGAAAGGACTGCAGAGAACATTTTGTCTCATACCATAACACATATCTTAAATATATATGAACATGGGGTGTCGAGGCGGCGTCGCTGTGGGTTGCGCAACGAACCTTTGAACCGAAATTTTGGCGGGTGGTTGTGTTTTCGTACTGAAATGTCGACCTGGGTCGTGTCGATCGTAAGATGCTGAGTCGTTTCGATATTGCAGAAGAGCTGCGGTACTGTAGTCGCAAATGAATCCTCTTTCCATACCTTTCTGTTTGTCGTGGGTCAACCATGTCAATCGTAAGATGCTTAGAAGAACCTCGATACCGAAATCTTGGGGGAGTCGCCGTCTCGTTCCAGATCGTGATACTCAGCCAGGCATGTCGATCACGAGATGCTGGGTCGTTTGATGGCATAGGAAGAGCATCTGCACCCGAAGCCCAAGGACCCAAGCTCGATGCTGTCGGAGACTATTATCGCCGTGCGAGATGAGGGGTGCGCTCCGGCGTGATTGCTAGTCTCGTGATGCCGTGCATTCGAGAGGCCTCGATCCAGGGATGGTCGGGCCAAAGCGTTACCACAAGGGGGATGGCTGTGGCGCTAGGTAGGGATCGAAGCCAAAAAGAGGCGGGTGGACTGGTTCAACGTCACAGGTGCCAACGGATGCTAGTGGATTCAGACCTCCGTCTTGGAGTGGCTGGAGAGTAGCAGAGCCTTGGCCATCTTCGACAAGATGCGGAACAGTGTCGTCTCCTGCGACAGAATCGTGTCGCGGCGGACGGGAAGATACCACCTGGTACAGGTCCGGGTCACTGCAGGGGAAGCTGATTGGATATGGTTGTGTAGCTATCCGCCATCGTCGCGTTCGCCGCTGCTTTCGCTGCTGCGTCGATTGGTAGAGGGCAGCCCGCAGATGCCGCAAGGCCATCGGCGATGGCAGCTGTAGCCGTTCCCGATGTCGCCGTGTCCTTGGGGACAGGGGGTCCTGGAGGAGGGCAGGGCGCAGATTGCTGTTCAGTGCATTAGCATTATCTACACGACTCGTGCGCCCATGGTTTGACCGCGCATACCCGTCGTCTGCAGCGTTGTCACGCTCTCCGCCCTTATCTTCTGTGATTCCGTGGTCTTCGATTCCGTGATCTTCGATTCCGTGCTTTCCGATGGCGGTTCTGTGTTGCGCCTCGCCGTCGTCTTCAACCTCGCCGTCGTGCTCTTCCGCATCCTCACCGTCCTCGCTGTCCTCGGTGTCGTCGCTGTCGTCGCTGTCGTCGCTGTCCTCGCCGTCTTCACCGTCCTTGCTATCCGTGTCCGCACCGTCCTCACTGTCATACTCGTCCGTACTCCTGCTGTCCTCACTGCCGGGCTCTCGTGCGCTGTCGCGGTGCTCGCTGTTGTGCTCTCCCGAGCTGTCGCTGTGCTCGTTGTCATACGCGACCGTGGCTTTGCCGCGGTTCCGCACCTCGAGGATGACGTCGTACAGCAGTTGCGCCACGCTGCCACGAAGGCGCTCTTCGACATCCCGGTCGAGAACGGGGCGGTGTAAGGTGTCGGTCATGGCGGCGGGGCGGGGGAGAGTGGTGATCGAGACGTGTTGAGTGGGATATGTGGTTGCATACCAGGCGTCGCATCGAGACGAAGAGGTCGGGCGGCACGCACGTGATGCCGGACATGCTGACACGGATTTGTGATTGGTGTCATCGTGTCACGGGCGTAGCGCTGGCTCTTGGCGGCTCCGACGGGCATTTCATGCACCGCGCCGATGTGGTGGAACGTGGAAGTGGCATTTCAAGTGAAGCGGAGGCAGGCAGCGGAATGAATCTGGATGCCTTTACGCCTGATGCCAAGAAGATGGGCGGAAGCCTGGCCCTGTCAGCAAAGATCGAGCTACCAATACGGTCAACCAATACTGCTCAGTCGTGTCTGCAGACCGTATGTACCTCTTCCATCTCATTCTCATATATGGCATCTTGGACTTGTTTATGCAGAAGAGCGCTGGGATCTTCTCCCTCAGTACAAGTCATCAAGGGCAGTCCCAAACGCATTATTTGCTCCCTCCAGACCGAGTGACCTTCTGTGTACTAGAGCCATCTTCCCGTGCGTGATCGGATTCGAGACGAGTGCCTTGAGCCGTTTCCACCGACACCGTAATAACTTCCAGCGTCTCGCTCGGATCCTTCGTAGACTTGTGCAATTTTGAACCTCTAGATCCCTGTTAATTGTAATGCCAAGTCCTATGGGGGGCGTGTAAGCAACGAACTAAATGCGTAGCGTATGAGCTCTCTCGCCGTACTATGCAAGATTAGTGGAATAGTAGCACAGCGCGTATTGAACGAACTCAATTTTGTCTCCGCTACCGCTCCTATGTCCTCGATTGCTTGCAGAGCCTTCTTGCCCTTTTCGCCTGGATTCTGGACCAGGATATCGGCTTTCGTGGCTCCTACCCACTTGATAGTTGCCTTGGCGGAAGAGCCAAATGCACGTGACCCGGCGGCACTCATGTTAACCCAGTATGGGGACCGAATGGAAGAATGGGAGAACCGCTTCTCTTGTCTAGCGATGGCGTTGGCGTACGACCACCATTTGTATGACTTCTTTGCAGGCACCTCACCTAGTCTATGAGCTAAATCTGGAGCTGGCGCGAAATGAAACTCATGTGCAGGAGGCACAACAGTTGCCAGCGGCACGGCTCCGATACTATTGGCAGACTGCTTCGCGCCATCTGATTTCATGCATTAGCAAGCGGGGATTCGTGCATGCTGTCGTTATTTGAGTTACTGCCACATGCTCGGGAATCCGTCAATGAGACATCTAGTTGAATCGTGTCACTACTCCTCTCGGATCACTTCTCCAGCCTTGATAAGGTCATCCAAGAGCCATTCATCCATGAAGACTTCGCGAATGCATTTCCTGTCTTCAGGCCTCCATTGAAGCATCTTTCTCAAAAAGCCTAAAAAGAGTTTCTTTTCCTCGCCCTGCAGTCGTTCTTCTGCAGCCTCGAGACCGGTCTCTGGGATGGGGACGACATCTCTCCATGTACCTAATCAATCGCTTGGTACAGAAGTAAGTGAATGGCTGATCTGTGTTACCTTCGTGGTCCCAAAGTCGCTGGCTCTTCTCTGTTTGCCGTACAAATTCCAGCGGCGGAGGTCCCATCATCGCTATCATCTGAGCAATGTGAAGATCCTCTGAGTAGCTTCCATGTTGGTCGTGTGGAGAGAAGAGCCGTTTCGGCTCGAACAAGTCCCATAGCTGTCCGGACATTAGCCAATTTACATTGCGAGCTTACCCGAGCTTGGAAGGGATTGAGGGCACGGCAACTCGACATACTGTCATAGCGAACCCCCACACATCAATAGGATAGCTCCATGGCATCCCCAGTACAACCTCCGGCGCTCGATAGACGTCAGGCATCACAAGGTCGACAGTGCGAGTGTTACCAAAACGTGCCTCGCTCAAATCACACAGTAACGGAGCGCCTTTTGTGAGTGGCATTGGCCGTGAAACGTACACCGTACCAGAAGAGCCTTCTTTACGTGGCATCGGGTGTTCCTTTTCGTCTTGCTGAAACTTGGCGAATGCAGAATTATCCAAGACACCGAGTAGAATGTTTTTAGGTTGTATGTCTGGCACGCCAGTTGTCAGTCGGCGTCGGAGCAAGTGCGATTCTGAAGCCAACCTGCATGAACGACATGCGCTTCTTCATGCAGGAAGTGCATCGCACGTAATATATCGCGAAGGCTCTGGCGGATGAGATCCGCTGCGAATGCTCGACCTGGGACTAGCTCTCGCAGCTCCTCGAGATTCATCCCTAGCGCCTCGTGAACGAGACAGCTATGCCTCCCGTTCGGACCGCTGATCTCGAAGGCATCTAATAATTTTCGTACAGATTTGCGCCCATCGTGCTGCGAGTCTAGGCTGTTGATATGGTTGTAGATCGGGAGTTCGCGGTGCACCTTGGAGCAATTGATGTACACTTTGAGCGCCACGTACTCCTCCTCTTTGCGCAAGTCATGGCAGAGCCAGACAGTAGAGGCTGATCCGAAGCCAAGTTTGCCGATAACTTTGTATCGATTGTGGAATAGGTTGCCAATCTTCACTGGATAGTAGTGCTCAGCTTTGTAGCCGCGTACTGTCTCTTCTTCAATCAACTCTTCATCTCCAAGCAGGAGTGGTGGGGTGCCGCAATCCGTAGTGTGTGCCATTCGGCTCGGTATACGATTCTCAACAGCTCGAAGGGCGCGCGGTCGACAGCGTAGTACAAAATGTCGTGGTGTCAGATTCCCTAGGTAAAAGTGACGTGCGAGAAAGGGAGACATGCGCACACTGGGGCGACTCAGCCGCTGGTGGCATTCTGCTTTGCTGCTTGTGGTGCTGGATTGGTAGGTCCTTCGCGTCGCTGGAGACGTGCTGTGTTTGTGCGAAGCTCAGTGATGTGGCATGACGTGGATATAGCATTGAGCTGGGGCCGGGTGGCGGGGCGTCCCGTGGTTTACGCCTAACCCGAAAGGTGGTAGGGTTCGATCTTTGTGCTATTTATAATTCGATTAGAGCTACTCTACACTATAAGACTATAACAGCATTGTTCCGCTTGGATATGGAAATAAATGATGAATTAGAGAAAAGAAGAGTCGCACAATGTTCTTGAAACAATCATATCACGAGAACTATACCAGGAGAAAGCGAGTCATGCCTGATTCGTCATAGCATCCATGTCTTTTAGGTGCAGGCGCGCGGGTGCACCAAGGGAGAGTCAGGAGCACCGTTCATCATAGTACGATTACTAAGGAGCTAGTAGGAGAAGGGCGCCTTGGCGTTGATGAATCCCTGTAGTGGCCATAATGGAGCCGCGGAGTAGGGAGCATTCATACAGAAAGGAAGACGACAGCTTTGGTTAACCAGGGAGAAAAAGCGTTCAATTGATCATGCAGTAGCAACACTCGGGGAAGGTATTGCGAGGACAAGAGTAGAAGCAAAACAGCTGGCAGGGTGAATGCGCCCGGAGTTTGTGTGTCGCGGAGACAGAAGATCAACGGCCCCTCAACAGTGAGTGAATATGGAGGCTACACAGGGAGAGACTCCTCAACCTTGAGGGGAAAACAACATCGATCACGTGCCTGGCGAGCGAGCGACGTCGCTCTCCATCGAAGTGTGCCACCTTCTCATATTCTAGCACACCTGTTCGCTGTACAAGGCGGTCGACAAGAGCCAAGCAATTTTTTTTAGCCAACACATACCTGCACGGGAAAAGCCATCCGCAGGCGTCGATATCATGCGTGGCAAGTCGGCGTGCATCTGTCTTTCTTCGGTACCGATCTTTGCTTGAGTTGATACCTTGGTTTGACGCTGCTCTCTATCAGCAAGGCCTGGCCTTCCCGGTAGTGGAGAAAGCCGCACAGCTTTGGAAAGAGGAGGGCGCAAGCTGTTCGGCCGTTCCTGTCGCTAAGGGGCTGGCGCAAGAGCATGGAATTTAGCATCACAAGGCGGAGAACGAACGACTCCTGATGCATACATTACAGGTCACGCGGGGACGAAAGTATGCTCACGACGTTGGATGCTGGTAGCTTGACCCGGTAATGGTGTTCGGTATCTTGACTGAACCTATCATAATCGCTTCTTGGCCGTGCTTTGAGCAGTATGCAGTCAAATCATCGATAAAGAACGCCGCAGAGAACGCGTTTGAGCACAGCGAAGCCAACTTTCGGTTGCCCATCGTTGCTATCGCTGTCTCAACTCGTAGCCGACGAACTGGGATGCGGTGAAGTCAAGCTCTATTAGCGTGGAGAGACGGACCTCACGCCGTTAATGGTGGAAGTATCTTGCTCATCCCCGCCACGGTTGAAGGACTCGCCTCAAACGCTGATGCCAAGCTTCTGTCACCTGAAGAAACGTTTCTTCGATCCCTTCACATTTCAGTCACTACTGGTACTCCATCATTCTCAGTGCTCCGCCACTTCAGCAGAAGTGAACAGACACGACGCTCGACAGAGGCAGCAGACTGGTTTCTCAACTGTCTCCGATGTCATTGGACAACAGTTCATTGATCGACGACCGTCAATTCCACCCTACAACAACCCCGGCTTCCCAACACTGGCCAACGATGCAGACGCAAACGCAGTCCAAACCCACCACCGGTGAACCTTCAAATCACCATGGCGCCGACTCTCTAGCACAAGAGCAGCAGCACACCAACGAGCCTCGCTCACGGCGTCAGTTCCTGCTCGACATACCTCGAGAACCTTTCCACCTCGCAGCACGCCACCCACGCAGCACATTCGCGGCCATTGCCACCTTGGCCGTCATCTTCTTCGCCGCCTGGCTAGCAGCATTCAGACCAGAATCGACAGAGCCGTCGTCATTATCGATGATCATCCCGACAGACCTCGCCACATTAACATACGCTCCAATCACGACGACTAGAACCGTCACGTGTGGTCTCGCGAGCGGAAACCCCAAGGTCCTTCGATACTGTTTGATGTTCTACTCCAAGCCAGAGCTCGATGCGGAATGGGAGCTTGTGGGCGGGGAGTCGCTGCGCTGAGGTCGGAAGGGGAGGAGAGTGATCCATTCGTAGACTTTTCTCAGACTGGGCTCCATTCATAGAGATTTCAAGGATATCGGGGAAGGTATGGATTCGAGTCTGGGTAAGAGGCTCTTCACTATGCCGTCTAGTGATCACATACGCCTTGCTAGAGATGCACATGATCAAGGTTATGAAAGAAGACATCGCGGCAGAGAGGCGATATCATACGATCAATGATATGGACTGCTTGAGACGTCACGATGTGTATATTGTGGCTTATAGGAAGACCTCAGTATAACCAAAGCGTACTACATACGTACTACCCAGTCTAATATACAGCTCAGTGGTACCACCTTTTTCATGTACAAGCCTGTCCAAATGGTCGGATCCAGGTAAGGAGTCTCGACCTAAATCGCCACCAATTCATCTACTTAGGTTGTTTATGGCGTTCGTGGCATACGAGCCCATATAGTACGCCACGGACTCCAGCTTTTCCTTGAGCTGTCCGTTGGCGCGTGAAGTTGAAGGCCTTGTATTGCCAACCTTGCCATACCACTTCCGAGCTCGTTATGCTCCATAACCACCTCAATCATTCAAGAGGATCCCGCCCCACAGAGTTCTTCTTCATGTGCTTGGAGGCGTTGCTGCTGTGTTGGAGACACAGGGGAAAGATCGGGTAGAGCACGGCACCATTGACAATGATGTGAACTTCAGTCGTCGGTCCCATCGTGGCAGTCATGATATCTGGCGATCTTTCTGAGCTTGGACGATGTAAGGTCATTATCGCTAGTAACGGTCTCGTTCTTTATGTTGCTTGGATTCCGCTGTTAATACTTGTTTCGATACGACCTGGCTTATCTCGATGTCTTTGCAGATCACCGCAACACTCTACGCCGCAAGGCACGGGTGCTGTCACGAACGGCGCCATCATCCGGCATACATTACCGAGTCCTCCACTTCGGTAGAGTAGCTCGAACCAAATCATAGCAATCGTGGCTTTCTACTCACCCAAAAACACTCGAGGAGTATTGAAAATTTGCTTGCTATCCGCCTCTACTCCCAAATTGAAGGCAGCGGCTGTACCCACTTTTGGGTCGGAGATAGGAACTGTCTTCATGGCCGGATAGAACGACAAGAGGGATCAACGCTGGACCGGGACGATACAGCTCGTGATTGAGCCGGGAAAAGTTTCTCCTCTTCACTTTCTTTTGTATGGTCTGATAAACGCTGGAAGATGCACGCTATCCATAAGAGATCTGCTTGCCTGCTTTTTTTGAGAAAGAGAGGTATACTAAGGAAATACGAAGTGCCACCGACAGCGACGTATGGAGTGAAGCAATCTAGATGCACGGAAATCATGGATGTAAGCATAATGTGGGCAAGATTTCAGATTTCTTCCACGGTAACATGCGATAACCAGTTTGGAGGCATCGATTGATTATTGCGTGCTTAGTCATCAGCGACGTCGAATCACCTCAGGGCTTCGAGCAACACTCACACAAAGGAAATGGCCATTCACATGCGCGGCAGGGTCATGGGGCGAGCGTTTTGACACTGTTCTTGCCATTCTCGCCATTTCAAGAGATATAATGCACGCTGCTGCATCTGAGCGTCACTATGGTAAACCACAGCCCTCGCCACAATCCACTACACTTTCCCCCTGTCACTGACCCGCTCTTACCAGTGACGCCTGCCTTCCAGACAAAACCGACGAGGCCGGCTATGGTTGACGAACTCGAGCTTGCCAACTCTGATCTTGCCATCAGTCCAGCATGACCACGCCCATCACTGTCATACACACACGCTCCAAGGCGAAAGATCACAAGCACCCAGACTCACCGTCACGAAAACTCCTCCACGAAACTCTTCAACCGAACCTCACATCACCACCCTCCACCACCACGATGATCAACATTACGCGCGACCCCAACCGCGCCGACCAGAGCACTCTCGCTCCAAACCCTAGCTCCACCACGACCGAGTCCCTAATCCAATACATCCGCGCCTCTGAACACATCAGCACCCAACTCCGTACCCTCCGCCAACGCCAAGGCCTCGTGAGCCTGCTCGTCTGGACCGAAGCAGAAATCTCGCACGAACCCACGGCCAGCGCAGCAGCGTCTCAACGCTTCGGACACGCGCTCGACGACTCGTCCACTCGACTCAGGCCCTGCAGGAGGTGTATGAGACAGAGCTGAAGAAGTTTCGTGGAAATTTTTGCGGATGGGGATCGATGAGGTTTTTCATGGGCTAGGGCGCTGGGATGTGCGGGGGTTGGAGAATCGGGCGCTGATGGGGGTGGAGGGGGAGGATGGGAAGGTGATGAAGGGGAGGAGGGAGAAGAAGGAGCGGGATCGGCGGCGTTTGGAGGAGTGGGTGAAGATGATGGAGGAATTTGAGGGGGAGGAAGGAAAGAGGAGAGACAGCACAGGATGACAGCGGGTGGGAATGCGCCATGATCACTTGCGTCATCACTTACATTGAGCATCGTCCGCCTAGAGAGCAAGAAGGCGTCAGGTCCGTGTCGACGTCTATCCAACACCTGAACCTCGGCCCTCTGTCCCCATTACACTCTCGCACCAGACCATCTTTATCCTACATGCCAGCGCGGCATCGAAATCCAAATACAGTGAACAGCACTTTTCGTTGCGGTGAAGCTGGAATGAACTGCAGCCCGTCCCGGCTTGCCTATTAGAATAGAAGATGACCGCGGCCCGCTCGACCCTTCCGGCCAAAGCTGGGAGCATTGCGCTTCGCGCGCTACGAGTGGCCGCTTTGAGATGGCTCGGATATGTCGCTTTTCAAGGCGATGTGATCGGTGGTCGGGGTGGGTTTCGTTCTGCCCTTGAGACCGATAATGTCGGTTATTAGCTCTATAATCTGTGAACATCCCGTGCAAATCGCTTCTGGTCGGCACCCTCGGCACCGGCTTCCTTGCCAGTTTTGAGCATCGGTTTCGGCCGTAGTGTAGACGACAATGTTGTTCGGAGGGCCACATCGACGGTGATAGCACCCGGAACGAGTTCGTTGCTTGTTCAATCTACAGACTACTCAGAAGCGAAGGTAAATAGGACGGCTCTGTATGTTACATAACCTCTGGGGTTCGTTCACATTGACGATCCGAGATATGATAGAGATTTTGTGATGCAATGAAATGCATATTTGCCAAAGGCACGGGAATAGAGGACAACGTAGTGCCGACTTGGCACGGCGACACCCAGCCGAGGCCAGGGGACTTGCAATGTCATTCTCCGGGTGTGGGTGGAAGGGGTCAACACCTGGATGGGTATGGACGAGATGTGATAGCCTATCAGCCTCCTATCTTCACGGGACTGGTAAAGATCGACGCGGAGTCAGCCCCGGCCTGCGTCAAACAAGTCAGCATCGATAGCTGCACCAACTGGACCCCCTCGCTGGAGGTCGCTCTCGACGTGAATAGCACCTGCAGAACATCACTCACTTGACCTTTGTGCCATATCTTGCGTCCATGTGCGGGAATGGCGAGGTTGGGAGGTACGGAGAAGTGCAGATGTTTCGCACTAGCGACTACCCCAGCTTGCAATACGTCTCGTGCATGCAACCCTGCCTCGAGCGTCCAGGCACAATGGTTCCACAGCAATCCGCATGAACGAGCGCTCGCTACAGTATCTTGTCACGTCGTACTGCACCGGCATTACACAGACTCTCTGCATTGCCAGCGACATCTGACGCGCCCTGATTGCCCCTGAGTGCACGATCACTCTGCATCACGTTTGCACACTAGCGATGTGTCACTCAGTCCGATTCTGCGTAGACGACGCCAGCCATGCCATGCTACAATAGAAAGGTAGCGGCGCTCGCAACTTCTCCATTCAGCGGATATCCTACTGAATCCAACCAGAGCTGACATATCTTCACTATCAACCAACAACTTCCTGGGTCCAACCAGAGCTGAACAGAGCAGAGTGACTCCCACCGCCCAACTCTTGTCAAACCTGTTCGGCTGTCGCACAGTCATGTCTCGCCACCTCACATCATCCACCGAATCACCCCATATGCTCGTGCAGAACCTCACACGCCTTCTCGGCCCGGCAGACTACTTCCGAGACTTTCGAGAACGTGCGGAGCTTCTGAACAGCGCCGCGGTCTGGGTCATCGCCCGGATCCAAGCGGTCATGGCCCCGCTCCACCAAGCCGGAGTCCTGTCCGAGCAGAACAACGACCTGGGAATCGCCCGCGAGGTTGCTCACCAACTCGAATTGCAGCCACTCCCCGCGGCAGTGCCTCCAGATGCTTTCACATTCCCGGCGGCTTCCTCCGACACCATCGACGAGCTCATCTACGACTGTGTGTTTGGCCACTACCCGTTCAAGCCGAAGTCCCCCTCGCAACAGGAGCTGTGGAACGTGCTGGAGACGCAGGTGTGCGATGTTATCAACCTGGCTCGGGCGCTCGTGGCTCTGAAGGAGTTGGAGACAACGGATCATGATGCCTTGATCCTTACCGAACTGGTCCTGGCGGCTCTGGAAGATCTCACCGCATACGAGGACTAAGGAACTTAGGGACGCGTATGGAAGCAGAATGATGGGTTGGGGGACGAGAAGCATCGAGACTCGTGGGGAACGTTGAAGCACCGTGTCCAGGTGCTATGAAAGGATTGTGTAGGACTTTACGGCCTTTTGCTTGTTGCTGGAATCTCATCTGAACGTATGAACATGAGTACCCTTTGTGCTGTTCCGTTCCAGGTTGTCTTTCCTAACTCTACAGTCACCAAATCGAGAGACTCACCCCAACGCTCATCTTTACTCACATTGTTACTTCGAGACATGTCCAACACAACCCACAGGCTCGTGAGGCCATGAGCCTGAGCCTAGTAGACGGCCAGTGTTGATACCTTCCCGCGGCCATCAAGCATATCTCTGCGCGGCAAGTATATGGACAGCAAGTTGGACCCGATACTGCTCCTCTCTCAGTGCAACTGTATCCCAATTGCATGCATCATCTGTCGTCCGTCCACTGCCATCAGCTCACTCGAAAAATAGAGCCACAGACTGGAGCCAAGCTTCCCCTACACGCAGTCAGCACCCGAAGACACTACATACATGCAAGTTTCTCCTTCCTCTGCATAGTCATCTTTCTCTGTTTCCATCCTCAAGACCCATGATCACAACGGGACGATGTATTTTCCGCTAGAGCTCGCCAGGATTTCGTTTCCCCTCAACAGAAAAAACCCATCGGGAGACGAGGGTCATCGTCATCGCTTCGATGTTGAGGCTGATCTGTCCTTCGCGATCCCTGCTAGCTAGCCGGGCCGGGACTGGCCATTCTGCCGTGTCTCGGTATGCGACACCGGGGAGGTTCCGAACTCGACTCGGTGATTTTCTTTTTTAGTTTGCCGCGTTTGGCGGGACGGCTCGGGCTCGTGCATTCCTATGATCCTGGTGTTCAGCTCCCGACGTCATGCGTTGGGAGAATGGAATGCGGGCTCGGGGCGACAGCCGTAGCCGAAGGGATATGTGATCAGCATCATGCATGTCCCTGGCATGCCCCGGCAAGTCCCATGTGCACCTTTTCCTTTTCTGGTAACGACTTGAGAACTACCAGCGCTCGGGAAGCCGCATTGAGTATGGCAAATCGGAATGAGAGCTACTGCCTAGGGGTGAAAAAGTTGAGCTGGAGTTCCGGAAATGCAGGGCGGTGTCCCTGATTTGACTGCCAACGTCGTGGTCTATTGATATCGCTGTTTTGGAGGACTACCATGTCCAAAACGCGGCGAAGCGCATCAGAATGCAGGGCGAGCCAGTGTCCGGGATAATGAAAATTGATTAGCAGCACAGTAGACGACAAGCCATTGTACAGAAAGATGCTAGAGGACAATACGGTTGTTGCCGGTGTGGGAAGCACTGCAGAGACAGTGCGTGCCACTGTACAAGACGCTTTTGAGGCCGGCGGTGATGACGAACGACTGTGTCATCATCGTTGACGAAAGCTTTTCTCAGTATGCGACCTGTAGAATCATTGACATGCCCAATCCCGATCTTTAGCCAACCAGATGGACACACTGCGATGACGACTAAGCGTCATTTCATCGTCCGATTCTGATCTAATCTTTGGCGGAGTTATGAACAACGATGGAAACTTCAACGATATCGTCTACTCTACGGCTTGCAGCGGAGATGCAGGTTTAGCTGCTAGTCACAGTCTCTGCCTAGCAAGTCCTAGTATTCTTACTGCCAGCTCTCCCCGAGCGACTCTATTCTCTCTCCGCTACATTCTCTTCTAGGCTTTATCAAACTCAGAAAGTTCTTCTACGGCTTCTCTAAGATCAAGTCATTATCATCTCTATGCACTGCAGGGTATATATTAACGGGTCTCAATATGCGTACGGAGATCCTCTCCTAGGTCTTCATGAATGCTTGAGTACATTTTCGACAAGATTTTAAGAACAGTGCGTCACCTTGGAGTCCAGACGCTGTTTGCCACGTTCCAAATTCCTAGGCAGCAGTACCGCTGGCTCTACAGTACGACTGGAAGTAAGGGTGTCTGACCTGCATCGACAACTCCGCAGGCCTGCTAATATGTCTGCCTAGAGCGTGACCGACGCAGTGCAAACCAAGACTGCCTCTGTAAATCCTCATCTGTATGGAGCGCAAAGCCCAATAGGCTCAAGGACGTTCAACACACCACAATCTCTCCTTTAAAGACTACATGAAAGTTCTTCGTCTACTGGTATTCCAACCAAGCATCTTGCTAGACTCTAGACTGCGTACTTAATGCAACTAAAAGGGTCTAGACACTTTTGCCCTAGGCTTTCAACACGACTATCAAGACCAAAAGTTCAGGGCAGTTGGATAAGATTTTCGTATCGGTCCGATTTGTCGCCAGCGAAGAACTTACATTGCTCATTCTTGCCGCAAGCGGATACTTTGCTCCTCGTTTACTTCTACAAGCGGATACATACGCCTGTTCTACTTCCGCAAGCGTTAACTTAATTTTTCTACTGAATATAGGCTTTTTCTTCCGTTCTTTGTCGCTACAATGCCGTCAATGTCCCTAGCGACTCTTGTCGCCGCTCTTGTAGTATTCGCTAGAAAATTCTCGCTACGAATACAAAGCATAGCAGAGCACCTACTCCTGTCTTTTCAGAGCTGATATACTACTTGTCCTAGGCCAAGAAACAGCGGCGGAACGTGAGCTTTGATTGCAAGAAAGAGAAAGAAATGCTGTATGCGGACTTGAAGGATCTCAATACATCGTACTCGGGCGTAAACATCTCGCGCAGCTCCTGTTGTAGGCGAGTTGCAACGTATAGTATATTACACACTAGCGACTACCTTAGCCCGTCCTTGTTACTGCACTGGACTATACCTCTATAAATTGCTTGCATTCCAAGCCTTGCCCTAGCTTCACAGAGCGCGATGCTGTATATCGTTCTCGCATGCGTGTGCGGCAAGGCTACCAGCAGATTTTGAAGCTCTAGGTCAAGTCGCTACGAGCGGTACCGACGTACTAGCTCTCAAACGTGGACAGAGCACTAGTTTCTGTTTCTGCTAAAGTCTAGTCCTATAGAGACGTCGTCTGCTTCGCCTAGCTGCTACCTCCTCTCAGGTAGTCTAACTAGTCGCTGCAGCCGCAGGTAAATCCAAAGCTAGTGTTCTCTTTCTTGCACCCTTTTTGCCCTTGTCCTTTTGCCCTCTGAGTAGCAGACATGAACACTGATAAAGTATGCATCATCGCAGCATCAATCGCACTGCAGCCTGCGATCGAACTTTGCTCGCGAACGTGCAGAACTACTGCGCCGCGACAAATCAATGAAGATAACACTCTCGATTGTCTTCGTTGCGTGGTGTGCTATTAGTACCCGCGCTCTAGAATTAATGAACGCAACGCCTGGAGAAACCACGAAGCCCGGGCTTTTTAGAAAGTCTGAGCCACAAAGCTTAGCTTAACCTCTCTACTGCAATGTCTCTGATATAATACATCTCGATGCGATCGAGGGTCGCCTAAGACGTCCACCAACTGGCGCTCGGCACTCGTCGGGCAGCCTTGAGTAGTCCAACAGTATCTATGATATGAAGTGAGTTGAAGTACCTGCCCAGAGCAGGAGAGGACCTACCTCAGCCCGAAGAACACATATTTACCGAGTACTGCTCGGGTAGCGACAACAGCAAGAGTAACGGTCGCTTTGGCCGGGAATATAGCGCCTCGCAGATTGGGGTGCCCATTGTCTTAGGGTGAGTTGTGGATTTGGATACCGCTGCCTCGGCTCACAATGCTACTATGCCTGGAGACAGAAGAGTTTCTTCTTCATCCTTCGCTTACTCCGCATATCTTCTTCCTCGTCATTTCTACTGGGGACTGATATGGCCTGGTCCGATACAACGCCACATGTAGCACACTGTTTCCAAGTTCTAACTCTTCCACAGCAGAGCTCGGATGCTCTATGCCTCACAACGTCAAAGGCAGCTCGATATCGCTAGGATTGGGTTCGTGGAAAGACTTCTGCACAGAATAAGCGGTCGCACTTCTCTAACTTCGCGTGGCTGGGAAGCTTCTCCTTCTCCTCAGCCTTCTTGCCTCCACCGTCTTCATACTTTGATCACCCGGCTCGAATGTTGAGATTTCTGAAGCAATTGGAGTCTTCTGGCTGCGAGATCTGAGTTGTAAATTGCTGAATCGGAGACTGCCCAGCTTGGCGCTTATACTGAACTCAATTCCACCCACAGATCTCATGCTACCGCCAGGTCCTGGTACTAGAAATCATTGCGCCGAAATGATCCAGGCCGAGATCTTCCCAGCGGACCCCGCCGTACGCCTACACGACCTGGGTTCACGTACGATACGACCGAGATTTCACTGCGCTCGAACGCCAACGGAGGGAGGGAAGACGATGATGTACGCCAGAACGAGGGACAATGGATCTGGAAGGTCCAAAGCGGAGCATGACTGCATCGAACGGTTAGTAGAAGAGGGATGAGAGCGAAGTTCGGAGAAAGAACACATGCGACATGTCTCATAGATCTGATCCTACGGGCACGGGAAAGGCAGGATCGTAAAGACGCTCATATTGCCCGCAGCATCATTGTGTTCACATCGATACAGATGCAGACTGAGCTGTCCCATATCGTCAACACCACTCCCAACCCTATCACCTGTGTCGTATTTGTCGTTTCGGCTGGAACGATCCGCTGCAATCTTCGGCGTCGCTGGCTTCCTTGTCGCCGCTCTCCGGAGCCAGGCGTACTCCGCCCATTCGCCAATTAAGTCTTCCAGCCTAGTCCGACCATATTCTCCAGATGATCAACGCCAGCCGGTGGTGCCACTTTCGGGCCGCCGTCCTGCATTTGCTCAGCTCCTAGAGCATCAACACAGACGAACCT
Organism: Pseudocercospora vitis; assembly: GCA_026120125.1. Taxonomy (NCBI): domain Eukaryota; kingdom Fungi; phylum Ascomycota; class Dothideomycetes; order Mycosphaerellales; family Mycosphaerellaceae; genus Pseudocercospora; species Pseudocercospora vitis. The sequence continues at coordinate 145,389 of JALRML010000049.1, forward strand.
TGCAACCATGGCAGCTAGTACGCCGACGGTCATATCTGGGTCTCACCAGCGCTGTTACCTTTGATACCGTGTTTTCTGCCCACTGCGGATGCTCATCATTTTTGACTTTAGCATGCAATGAAGTGCGCATCATAACCACTCAGACACTCCGTGGATCTTGCTACAAGCTAAAAAGGACATAATGCGCAGCCTACTACTGTCGACAGCCAGCATTCCGTAGCAAAGCAAAGAGGTTTCCCAACCTGGCTGCGAACCTAGCGACGACTCGCATCACAGTTCTGGGCTCTTACGGTCAGCCTTTGTTCTTCACTTCTACAGCTTTCTGCTACACCTGCTAGAACAAAGAAGGCGCAAGTAAAGTCACCACCAGCCTCAGAATTCCAGAGGGCACCGCGAACCATACAACGCAGAGGAAGGAAGTAAGACGCTAGAGCGCTTGCGCCTTGGGCTTGCGTACTTCTATCAATACCCCGGCGGAAGCGGGCACCAGACACTCAGGGTAGGAACAGGAGATGGGAATGTTAGGCTTAGAGAGGAGAGAGCAGTACGTGTAACAGTTAGGCAATTCTGCTGTAATTGTTAGGCGTATTATGGTCGCTTCTCTCTTTCTCTGCGGCAGAGGGTTGGATGGGGTCAAGTGTCGCTCGATTGAAACCTTTGGTCTTGTGCCATGCGCTGGGCATCGCTGGAAACGACGAAGTTTGTGCAGGCCCGTATGTGTAAGTTGCTTAGTCCGTTTCCTCTGGTTCTATGTTGGCTGCATCAAGAGGGCGGCGCCGGCGCAGTCAGTCTCGATGTTACTTTCTTGACCAGTGCGTGACCTGCTCGATGTTTACGATTCAGGACTTTGTGAGATTGGATCAAGGCAAGCGTCTATATAGTCAGGTCCCTCAGAGCTGTTGATAAGCGTCCACGTTCGCTTCTCCGATATTATTCGAACGTACGAGCTGATTGTGTTATGTATCCTTCTTGCGCAGCAAGTCTATTCCATTCCCGTGGATTGCCTGCAATGATTTCCTAAGTCCGCTATAGTAAAGTAGGCATATATGATGCCAATATTCCGAGACTTCAAGAGACCGCCGAAGCACGCAGTGCAATTGAAAGTCTCGTGGTGCATGAGAATCAAGCCCGAATGTACTCTAAATTGCAGGGACCAAGACGCTAGAGACTCGAGGTACAAGTGCGCGAATACATGTGGTGAGCAGAGCGTCACAGAACAGGAAAACCACGGACCAAGTCTTGGTACCACGCGTATGAAGATAGTCGAACACCATTTGCGCGTGCGTACCAATACTCTTCGACACCGATATGACCTGTTATCAAAGAGTCGAATGTCGAGCGCGGGCAGAAGAGCATAGTTTAGGAGGTACTGCCACGGAACTGGCAGCAAGCGAGCCATTCTGCCTCCGCGCTTGACGCATGGTGTGTTACATGTGTAACACCCGCTAGCTGCGAGGTTACTATACAGTTGTGGAGGAAACAAGCTCATTCCCAGGCTGTCGCGCCTCGAACACTTTAGTCGCTCGCAGAACTGAAATTTGTAGCAAACAAAGCTTTCTGTAGAGCTGTTTGGACTGGGATCGTCAAAGAGGGTGGGGGGAAGGGGGGGGGAAAGAAGGCTCTTATTACCATCAAAGATCTATTGAGGATGATGAAGAATGGCTTCGCTTGTCAAATTTCGCCAAGGGCGAGGCGATGTGCTTTGATGCGGTACTTGCTCCGCGTTTTACACCTTTCTCAGACCAGAGTCGCTGCATTTGTGACTATCTGACCAATCTCATCAAGTAACTCCGAGTCCCAAACGTACGGAAAAGGAGTGGTAGGAGCAGCCGAAGCTCGCCACGAGGGCGAACAGAGACTGGAAACCTTCGTCGCTCAGAGCGTTACGCGCCACACGGAATTAGGGAACATCTCTAGTGCCCTGATGTCGACAGCGAAGCGTTTCCAAACATGCCATCTCGACCGACTTCGCCGGGAAGCTCGGTACGAGAGAGTTAGCGGAAATCTCCAGATGTAGGGTACATTCTCTAGTGCTTGAGTGCCAACAGCCAGACATTTCCACGCATGCTATCTCGGCTTCGGTGGGAAGCTCAGCACGAGGGTCGGCGGAGATGTACGGGAGCAGGACACGTTCTCTAGTGGTGGCTCCACGCCGACAGCCAGGCATTTCGAGGAAGAGTATCTCGGCTTCAGATAGGAAGCCCGGCACGGAGGCGAACGGGAAATGTCCGGGAGCAGGGTACACGGGCTAGTGCCTCGATGTTGACAGCCAGACATTTCAGGGAATGCTATCTCGACTGTTGGGCGAAGCGCCGGGCAACTGTGATATCGATAGACAGGACGCGCAGCGGACCGTCCGGGAGAAGGGTACACCCTCTAGTGCATCAACGCCGACGGCCAGGCATCTTCGAGAATGCTATCTCAACCACTTCCAGCCGAGTGGAATACCGAGGGAAAGGTCTGTCGTTCGACACGCAGCAGACCGTACGGGAATAGGGTACACTCTCTAGTGTCGCGATATCGATAGCCAGACATTTTCGTGTACGCTCGCTCGATTTTGCGGAAAGTGGAGCTGCGGGCGGGAGGGAGCGCCGAACGAGGCGAGAAAATTTTGCAACAGACCGGACCGAATCACCGAGACCGCTCAGTATGTAAAGGCCTACTTGAGAGTTGAGTCCTTGGGGATATTGTGAATATTTGGAATATCACTTCTCTCAGATCTCGAAAAAGTTCTTGGTGTAGGCTGCCACATCAGTAATCGCGTTAAGTCTCGAGCTCCGGCATTCCCGACAGCTTGGGAGCGCTTTCGGTCGATTCTATAGCCTGGAAGATGCCAGATACCAGATCTTTCTGCCAGTCCCTCGTGAGCTGTAGGCAATACACAAAGCTCACGATGGAGCGTTGTTCAGATAAGGTTGTAGTGCAAACTCAATTCTAAACTTGGCAGTTGCGCAATGCATGGGGCTTCAGAGGTACGGTCGTCACGTCTTGGCCACGAGTCACTCCCGAGACACCAGGTGGCGCGACCCTTCGCCCAATTGGTGGATGATCTTATTCTGTCTATACGCTCGCGATCAGCCGTTTGTGCAATCCCGGTCTCTCGCACCCATACTTGCTACAATATCGAATCCCAAAGCGTGTCACGAACGTGCATCGCAGTGAAGTGCCTGAACACAGCTGCTCATATTGCCGCACATGTCAGCAGAGCTTTGTTCTCGGACTACTTCGTGACCTACTCTGGCAGAGCTGTCGGGTTACCAAGATGCGAGTTAACCCTGAGCTCGTGAGCCCCCGATCAATATCAAAGAAGTCACAGGACGGCGTCGCGTTCATCTGCAAAAAGTAAATTACAAGCTGCATACTCAGTCGCGCGAGATGAGGCGGCGACTGCAGCGGAAGATTCATTCGGTACAGCCTGGTCCTAAAATGTCAGCAGCGACGATGAGGCAAATCCCGAGGCAAACGCGGTTATGTTGGAAAGTGGACCACTTACCAAAATCTGCGGCTCTAGACGTTGACGTGGGCTTCGGTTCTGGCCGTGGGCATAAGCGGGGTTCATGCACGAAGTAGAAGATGCATGGCTCACATCTGCTTGTCCATAACCAAGAGAGTTCTGTTGGAAGAGTCAGGCTGCTCGTGAAGGATGATCATGTGAATCAGAATGGGAATAAGGATATTGAGGCTGATCGAAGTTGGCGTCGGCGTCGGACATGCGTCCCTAACAAGAAACGTCAGGAGGTACTAGACCATGACGTTTCAACAGCAGCGTCCAGCATCCCAGACGTGGCGTGAGCTTCCGATGCTGTGAACGGCCTGGGATGGCGGAGGGTGCAGCTTACAAGCATCGAGCTGGATTGAGCATTCGACAACCCACGCTGGTTCACCTGTCGGTTCTTCTTTCTGCAAGCAGATGATGTGGGGTTTGGTTCTTGGTTTCCGGTGCGTGGGGAGGGAAGCCTGGGTCGTACTGTTCACGACCTGGCTTGGCAACAAGCACAGGGTTGATTACGCTGCGGCAGATCATGGGCTCGAGCCGCGGGCAGCACGAAAATACCGTGCAGAAGAACGGAATGCTTCTTCTCTCTCGATAGTCCACGTACGACCGCTTAAGCTTCTAGATGGCACGGGCAGAGTTGCGTATTTGCAGTGGATTGATATTTATGATACTGAGCTCTCCCTTTGGCCAGTCCCGAGTGGTATCGGCTTGGACGAGGTGATAGAGGCAATTTTGGTCAAGGGCAGCTGATCTGCGGAGATGGATTCGGGGGTGTCCACATGCAGGTCCATCCTTCGCTCGTGCAGTCCAGTGGTTGTCACATCCCGCGAAGGCTTGGCGCCGTGTGCAAACAGGCTCGTGCAGATCGTTGTATTCATGTTCCCTGTGCAGTTGATATGGTTGTGTTGAGTCGCTTGCGCACCGGGGAAGCAAGTGACGTCACTCGGTTCTCGTATATAGATTAGGTGTGGAGTGCACACTGCGGACAGCCGGCACGAGCACCCTCTCCCTAATCTCTGCTACCCGACATGCGAACAGCAGCAGCAGCAGCCGAGCGAGCACTCTTGATCCACCGCAGTTTCACTGCTTCTTGATAAGCCTGGCCAAACCCGCCCGCTGTAGCCATGGTCGCGCCAAATCACATCCGTAATGGCCACAGCCCCGAACATGTCGGCACGCGAGCTCGAATCATGGGCTACCGATACGAGTCTGAGCATCCTGCCTCTCTATCACCAGCATGCTCCTGCTCCGGCTGAGATCTTTGCCATCGGCCCGGACGAGAGTCCACCCTCGTATGCCATGGCCATCACTCTTCACGCTCCAACGAGTGCGGCAGTGGTCGACACACAAAAGTACGACATACGAGCCAGTATTGTCCAGCCCGTCCGCGCCATTCGGGACTTCCTGATTCTTCAGGCCACGGCTCAAGAGTATCTGCCCACTCTGCACCAATACTACGACAACCCGGTCACCGGTAAAAGAGAAGTGCAAGGCGTCGCCTGGGAATGGCAGTCCTCTCTGGAACCCTACTTCATCGATGTGACCGATGAGACGCCATTCGGCAAGCAAGGGCCGGGCAACGGCGTCCTGCGGTTCATGTCGACGTCGGAGAGAAACGCGCGGCGAAGCTACGAAGAAAAGGCCGAGAAAGCAAGGAGGGCGGGGAAATGGGCCGCCTCGGTGTGGTGGTGTTTGACTCTGAGGCAGATGATGGATCTGTGGAAGGATAGATGGGCTTCGGTGCTCGCCTTTCTTCTTGGACTCAGGGTGGTGGGGTTGTTGAGTAAATTCTTTCACCAGAAATTCTTTGCTCGCTTGGACAAGCCTGCGCGCCGGTCGGCAGAGAGGAGGCAGGTGTAGCTGCAGGTGGCGTTTTCATATCTATGGACAGCAGAAGTAGGCGCAAATTGGCGTGTGGATATGCTTGTTGAGACATGTGCACTGAACTTAGGCTTCACTTTCGCTTCCACGTCGTTCCTCCAAGTCGTCTTTGCTCAAGTCCCGCACTACCACCAGCACCAACGCCTCGCTACTCACTACCTTTCGAACTCACGTATCTCAGGACTTCTCTATTCACACATCAGAGCACGCTCATAAGCAACCAGATCAAATGCAAGCAAACCATATCAGTTTGTCTCGCGCATGACTTGTATGCTCGCGAGCGTGGGACAACCGTCGCACATCTGACGGCGAGATTCTTATCGCCTTGCCTTTGCCTCTGCCTTCGCCTTGATCCCCGAAGCCGGCTATCGTTTCAACACTGTAAGGATCTTTAAGAAGATACTATGACCTATGGCCTCGCCGCCCTCCTGCTCCCTGCCTGCTGATCCAGAGTCCTCGCCGGGCATCGCCACACCGCCAACCATAGTGTACGGTATTCATGATCTGCAGCGCACTTCCTTTCGGGATTCTCCACAGTAGAACTCTCCTATTCTCCAATAAAACGTGTCACGGTACCAAACCCGCCAACAGTGCCGGAACGGAAGTTGAATTGAGTTGACGCTAACGGGCCCTAGCTCAACAGTATGTTCATGTTGTGTCAACGCTGGGGAGAGCTGGGGAAAGCGCTTGCAATACTGCGAAGCCGCGCTAGACGACTCCCACGACTTGCGGTTTTCTAATGGCCCAGACTCAAGCGGATGCCCTCGCCTTTGAGTCCGCATATGTGCATCCGACTCGATGAATCCCTCGCCACCCCCATCCTGGTTGACTTCCAGTATTCTCGTTCCGCGGTCTACCCCTGGAGTACCGCGCCCTCGAGCTCGGCGACGAGCAAGGCGTGCCGCGACCTGGGCTGCTGCGTGCGAGCAAAGGTGGCCGTGCAGCTGTGTTGTACCACATTCGTGCGGGTGTTCAATGTCTGGGAAGAGGTCCATACACAGTAGCGCCCAGAATGCAGTGTCCTTGTTGTGTACATGTAGTGCACCCAGAATTCGCTTTAGGCACGTTGCCGCCCGTGGGGGCTCCAAGCGTCAACCTCCTTCGTAGACGCTAGACTGTACTGAGCGAACTCTGGACCGTACATGTTCGGCCTGAAGCCGAAATTACAGAGTTGACTCCGACCTGGCCGACCTGGCGATGATAACCCTGATGCCTGATGCGGGTGTCACCTGAACCTGAGTCACAAGGAGCCTCGTGAGGCGATGTGCGGCTTTCGCCAATCTCAGAAGATACCAGCATAGTATCGTCGGCCATGAAGAGTCGGAATGTCGTCCCCGCCGCGCACCCCATCAAACACGCTATGAACAAAGGCTCGGCATATTTCTCTCGGCTACTCGAAGACGACAGAAGTAACCGATATGTCACTTTGTACTCCAGCGTCATCCGTTGGGACTAGTTTTCTCATGAAGGCGCGAGTCTCGTGCATTACCACAAAGAAGAAAACGAGGACAGTGAGCATCTACCGCTACTAGAGAGCTAGCGCCATTCGTCTGCTTATGATCCGGGTTACAGAAGCGGAACTAGAATGTACTCCACGACCACCGGCAGTTCATCCCAACATTCCCGCTTCCGGTCCGATTGCCCCAACACAAAGCCGGTCCAGTCCAATGTCTACTACAGTGGCACTGCCGTGTGGGCCACGGCAACAACATGCAGCTTCGGAGACGTACCCGACACGAGAGAACCCTAGCCACATACGCAGTGCGATGCAGGTACTGCGTGCGATATCAACCCCTGTGCCGAGCAGTCTGAAGATCAATCCTCGATGTGCTTCACTCCGCTGTGGCGCTCGCACAACATGCTTCTCGACGAGCACTGACGGAGAGCGCCTCGCGGTAAGAAGGATTCAGACACATTGCTGATTCACTGCAAGTACTGCAACGGCGGGATAGTGTGCTGCAGCCCGAATGAAGCCAACATGTTCAGGCATCTAGTGGACGGCCACACGTACTCGGTTGGCGCTGCGATCTCCGTTGATACCACTAGGTCCAGATTCCAAAATTTGAGCAGTAGATGAGGCACAGAATAGAACGCTTTGAGATGTCTCTTTCGATATCATCTACACGATCCGCCACGCATGATACTTGGCAGCTGCGGAAAAGGCGGAAATGAGGTGGAGATGGGTCCAAGACCTGCTCCCACAATACCTTACGTCGGAAAATGCAGACCCCGACTCGCAGCGCGAAGCCTTTCGGTCTGAAGTTCAGGCGAAGGTGGTCACAATTCTGCGCCTCGTCTCAATTATCGATCATCTGTATCTAGGAACTACAACCAAACTCCCGACTGTAATCACATTTCCAACAATAACACGAGAAAGCAGTGAGTACTATTGCCCACGAAACGTGAATCCAACCCAGCTCCTTTGGCGTGGGAAGCGGCGTGGGAAGCAGTCGGCTGAACTAGGCAGATGAAGAAAGTGCATGCACATTATAGCGACCATATCGCAGTACCGCAACTCTGCACCCTCAAACTGTCCAGGGCGTGCAAAGTGAGTCACTATACGCAGTCCAAATACAAAGGTCATGTAATCGAGGTCCGTCCAAATAAGCCCCATCTAGCGTCGAAAGCTTCCAAAGGCCCAGACCTGGGTCGCGAGGTTTTGTTCGACGGATCCGATTGAGTTTCTGCCACATTCGGGAATTCTGGTTCGAAACCTAAAGCAAAGCACGCCGGTACTGAAGTTCATTCGCGATCCGAACTTCGTAGTTATATTGCTTTGATATGCGGGACTTGAGTGTGACGGCATGCGTGGAAAGCTTTTCGCTGAAGTGGAGTCACTGCCGGAGGACTTATGTTCAAACCCTGAGCGCCCTCCGAGAATCCAGCGGTCTCGGTATACCGAAAATGTGAGGTGCGAATTCGAGACAATCGGCCACAGATTCTTTTCGTTAGGCGATATAGTTGCGGTGGAGCTTTTTTCGACAGCACAGGAAGAAGGCTTCATGCAACCAAATGTGGAGGGACCGCCGTGATAGCGTCGACGGCTGATGGCATTGCGAGCCGTACACGCCGGTCAGTCGTTGGCATCGATTAATTCCGGCATTTGTCCATTGTTCTGATGGCGATGGCCGTCGAGACGAGCGAGTTGCAGCGCGCTGGTGGAGGGAGTAGAACGATGCATCATGTGTGGGGACTTGGGGGTCGCTGTTTGAGCCTCAGGATCCTGTCGTTCTACTGTAAGAGTGGTGCACTGGACAGTATCCATGTAGAGGCAGCGGCACGGCACTCAATGGCAGAAGCATCGATGCCTCTTGCCCCAGTCAGTCTGCTCGCCGTAGGGCATGAACCTGTGCGGCCTGCCAATTTCTTTCCCAGAAGAGGTTTTGCGCTCACTGCGATAATAGTGATGGATTTTACCACAGGCCCCAAGCCGAGATGATGGCCGGGCCTTGGCATGACCGTGAGTGGAGACTGCTCCGGACCTCTTCTTGACAAATTTTCAACATGTTCTGGGCAACAATCTCTCAACACGGTAGTCCATACTGGCGCCGCAGTTGTCACTGTGCGCGGGACATGGACGTCTAGGGAGAAGTAGCCGAGGGGACGAGCTTCCGTGGCCATCGTGCTGCTCTTGCACAGCACTTATATCGAAAATGAACCAGGCTGTATCCCACTCTGCCGATTTCCTTCCCAATCTTTGTGATAGACGCTAATATCATGCCCAAACCAGGCTGACCTGACTAGAATGTTACTATCGCCGCCACCCCTACAATACGCCTCACCTCCGTGGCGTGAGAGCATACTTCTCCATCTTGGCCAAGCGAACGCGAAGACGAGCCTTTATACTCTGCGCCATTTTCAAATTGCACGCTCAACCTTCATGGCAGTCCGCGTCTACTAGCAAGGACGCCGGCTTTCTCGATCGGCCTGTCCTTCATACACCCGCAAGGTCTAGTGCCCTGCTATACCCCCAACATGCTTTATCGCCAATTCCAGCTCTTGGTGTCGAACATGGTTGAGATCGTGAAACAGGCAACATCAGGACACCTGGCAGTCCACATTGCAGCTCAGAAGGTGGCCGCGGCGATGCCGGGCATACACGAGCACGGCAAGCCTGGAGGATACTTCAACCTGGCGCAGCCTTGCTTCCATGACATTGCCCTTCATCCTTGGGCTTCTGCTTTCCTCACTCTCCGCGTGTAGCACCGTCGTATCCGCTCAAAAGAATCCCAACCTCCTGTCTCACGAGCTTCCTCTGTCACGTGAACTCGACCACTGCGCATCCGGATTCCGTGTAGGCGCGATCGTAACTTGCGCGCTAGCGACACGCTCCCGACTCTCGTTCGTGTGGTCGTGGCCAGCAGTTCCACCCTCAATCCCCACTACCGTCCGCCACATCTTCCTCGACGCAGCATTGGATCTACATGGCGTTCAGCAAGTCACCACAGCAGTCTTTCGCAAGACAACCTACTCCTCCACCGGCCGTTTCCTGCCTTGCTCATCTCCTTCGCCGCCGCAGCGTCTGGCCAGATCACAGTTGGCAGTACACGCTTCGCAGAGTCTCCATACCGGCTCTCCCACGCGGTCGGAAGTGCGGTTCGGACAACCCCATACCTTTTCCCAGTCGCCGCACCTTCGAATAAATGGTTCTATCACTCGACAGCATACGCAATTGAACCGGTCGTTGGTACACATTGTTGGGGGGTGTATACGTTGTTTTCCGAATGCATTCCCGACCTGGAGTGCATCTCCTGTCCGCTCCTGCTGGTCTATGTACTATAGGTCTGCGTCCAGCATTCCACGGCTGTCTCCTGGACTACACCACCGCATTCCAGACGATAATGCATCCTCCAATCTGTTTCGATCGAATTCCTGCCCAATTCAGGATTGTTCCTCAGTCCTGTCAGATTTATCGTGGTCGTAACTTGTACAACAATGGGTACGAAACCAAGGACATGCCCTATCTGAGCGCGCGCATCTTCAAGAACTTCCGCACCGCCACCGCGTCGCAAGCGATTCTTTCGCCGCCATCACGTCGCATCAACTTGTCCATTATTCGCGCGAACCAGCGAAGCGCTACCTTCGCTGAAGCGCTACTCCTTTCGGTGTACGGCCTGGGTTGCGTCAAATCTATCGTCAAGGAAGAGCAATGCTCCCGCGGTCTCAGAGCCTGCGATGGCTATAGACGACGCCACAAGAAAGAGTGAGATCAAGTAAGAGGTCTGCTGAACCGGCGATCCAGCTGCTAAATCTCCTTGTAATTTGACCGTCGATGACTGGGCAGGATGAACTGCACGACTCCTTGCCCAGCAGTAATATGCCGCGGTCCAGTGTGCCATCGAGGGACACGTGTGATCGACTGCGATTGACATTTCGTGCAGCACCGACAAAACGTACGGGAATCGCGTCAACCGCTTCGGTGCTCAAACGATCCACTACAGTTGAAGGCTAAGCCATCACGTCACTGAGGCACCGATGCTTACATGCTGGACACCTGGCCGACGCAGTTTGCCTTTCTGTCAAAGTCGGACAAAGAGTGCCCGCGGTAAGTCTGGCGCCTAGCGCGACCGCACCCACATTGCCTTGATTACGCCGTCTGGTGAGCGCGCCCGAGTCGCCACTACTTCCCCGAGCCGCCTGTCGCCGATCTGCAAATGAGGAAGAGATGGGAATTCTGACGGTATCCGCTACGTATTACCGTCTGTGGACTAGGTTAGAGAGCCAACAAAGACTGCCCCGGACACGTCGACCAAAACTTCGGCCCAGATCATAAAGAGCTTGCAAGGCAGCCGAAAGCGGCCGTGAAGCCCTACCGATTGTGACGCATCCGGGCATATCTAAAAGAACCCTCGCTTTCCTCCCCGCCATGAAAACGGATGTGCTCAAAGAACCACACATACCAAGACATAACCGCTACGACAAAGGCTCTAGTTTACTATACATATTCTGTTCTCGCAATAGCGACTCAGCCTAAACCTCTTGTTCTCGCGACTGCGTCTGTGATGGTACGGCGATGTTGACGAGGACTCACTTCTATCGCCTCGCCCTGCTTCGGTCTCGCTCCTAGAATTCTGGGGAAAGCATAACGGAACGCTGCCCTCTTTTCTAATATTCGCGAGCATGCTAGCCCGATCGTGATGAATTGTACGGTTTCTGGGGTCGAGGGCATCGTTCTTCGCTTAAGCGCAAGTGTTTAGGTCTTTAGAACTCCTGGAAAGACTATCTCATCGTGGTTATAGGTCGTCCGCGGCGTGTTGGACAATCATATTTCAGATACGAGAACGGTTCTGTCCTCTACCGAGCGAAATCTGCTAGTTCTCGGATTCTTTTTCAGCTTGGTTCCCGGGTACGAGTCTGTATATTAAACATTGCTCTAAGGGCGAGTAATTCTGGGACAGACTCGTACTATGACCTCGTGAGCTCCCTTGACCATTAACGCTAAGCACGGTGTATAAGCGACATTCGGTCTCGTGCTGCGACTGGTTCACGTACCGCGAGGACGAGCTTCAGTCTCAAGCTTCGAGAGTGAATATGTAGCAGCGGTGTGTAAGCTGTACATGTAGAACTAATTACCTAGAACCTCTGGAGATTACTAAGACACTAATAATGGCAGAGCAACGCCAAGCCGAGTAAGATGTCTGAAACCTTTAGTGTAGGCGTGCTGTGTTCACCTGGCCTATCTTGGCATTGATGATAGCAAGTCCGAGAAAGCACCAGAGTCCCACCTTGAAGAAGAACCGGCCGGTATGGCCACAATCCCCAAAAGCTGGAAATCTCCAGATCTTCACGGGCCGTCCGACGGGAGACAGGGGACTTCACGTAGCGCGAACCGCTCGCGAGCCACACATTTCGCGACGTGAGCGAAGCGATACCGATGGTCTGCCTTCTGGGAATTGGGGGGAAGTGGAGCTCCCGCGCGGAGTGGTGATGTGAGAGTGGAGCGAGAAGATGGGGTTGTTGGTGTTGTGTAAGGATGTCTTTTGGAATGTGGGAGGCTTTAGTATGCGGGATCGATCTGGTGTCTTTGCCTAGCAGATCAGTTTGCAATTAATGCGGTTTCGCGGCCAGATAGAATAGGAGGAAGGGGAAGTTGGCTCGGATAGTAACACGGTTAGTAGACTTGGGAGCTGATTTGTAGCGGTGAGCAACCCCTTGGTAGAATCTTACTCGTTGAAGAAGCTCTCTGCCTCGTTGCCAACCCCAAGTGCTACTTCGCAGCAGATATGACTGGTTTCCAACCCCGCTTGTTCTGCTTTCCCGGATCACAACCCAATCCCAGCTACTTCCTCGGTCTTGCTAAATCGAGACGAGAGAAACGGTTGCCTATGGATAGAGGTACACTATTGACTCTTTTTGGATTATCGCCACGACATTTTACGCTGGATGGGACGGCGTAAGGGACCCGCCAAGACTATGCTATCTGCGATAGGAAGGCCAAATGCGGCATCAGGACTTCAGTGCATTCGATCGCCCATCTCTGTACTACCTAACATCTACTTCGAGACTGCGCGATTTTCTTGGTACGGACCTGAATACTGGCAGACTGTTTTAGGGACGACATGAACAGGATTTGCCCGCCAACACCGAGCACGCGGAGAAAAGGTTGTTCGGGCGTGGTCTCCATCAGTGTCTACGGCGAACGGCAGCGGTGATCCTGACTTAGATTGCATGTATCCAGAGGGTACGACAATATGCGATTGTCCGAACTCTGTAGTGCTATCATAGCCGCTGTTCATTCCGTCAACGTGTATGCTGGCGTAGGAGCGGATGCTTGAGACAGTACCAGAGACTAGAAATAAGCAGGACCGACTTGCTTTGTATAGACTCCTTCAACGGAAACTGGATACTGCAGTAGCGCTCGCCAGCTAGACCTCATTTCATATACGTCGTGTGAGGGAAAAGCAGAACGGGAGTCGTGTCTGCTAGCTGTTTAGTTGGTAGCTCATGAGCTTAAGGATCTGCGGTGTTCCTCGCACAGCATGCTACGGCACTGCGCCATTACTGGCACAACTGCTTATGTACATCACAGCAAAGACACATATGTGGTAAGAACTATTGGACGACGCAGCTCCAGGCTGACTGCCTCGTATGTGCAGGCCATTTTGTATTCCATAAGGAGTGCTAGGTGCAGAACAGGAAAGGTACAAGTACAAGGACTTGCCGGTGGTTTCCTCCATGACAGTACTATTTCGTAACAACGAGTACGTACTCGCGAAAGCTCTCGTTCAATATCTTGGTGCTATGCGTGTTAGGGTTCAGCTGTTGGCACCCGCTGATCCCATTTCATAGTAATGGGCGCGATTGGCGAGGTCGGACGATCGGTGAAGTGCTGCCTTGGATGTTATGCCGCACGGCGATGCTGCCTCTGTTCGAATGAATGCAGGGCGACTATCCCTAGGCACGGCCTCGTCTGCCGAGCGGAATACCCAATGTATTCGAGTGTGAGAGATCAGTGGGACATAAATAGCATCACGCTTGCGAGCCCAACAGCGGTGCATGCCTGGAGGGAATTGAAATCACGCTGAATCGTTCGCCTGCAGAGTTGTATCAGCCTCGATCTCACACTCCGTGTACGAGCAAGCACGCCGATTCGCGGAGCACAGTGAAGGAGATGGTGGTAGTCTGCGCAGTCCCAGCCGATAAAGTCGATACAAGCTGGAGTGCTTCCATTGAGCCACGCCAAGATATAATGCCAAGAACTTCGACTAAGGGCCTGCGTTCAGGGAAAGCGGGCCAACTCTTGCCTCCCGAAGCCTTCGACTTTTGGCCAGCTGTACACACACACCGGGCGGCACGCATTCCGGTCGGCTTCACCTCCGCGGCCCGGATATAGAACATATACCAGTACCTGTACCAGTACACTTCACGTACGCGTCCTTCGTATGGCGACCTCACGCCCACTCTGCCATGCGCCGCCTGCTTCATTTCGTCCGATCGTGATCGTTTCCTCGACGCAGACGTGCCCGGCAGCGGCAATGGAATGCAGCGGTGGAATGCGCATCGCGCGACGGCCGTATCTCTGCGCGTACACGGTGGGTCAGAGCACGGCAAACGAGATGTGAATGCCTGCATAGTATGCATGCGGATAGGCATCACATCTCGCCTTCACTGCTCGCTGCCATTAGGCCTCAGTTCGCTGTGGATTGAAATACCTCTGCTGAGCTCTCGGATCCCCAACGCGCATGGGCAACCGTGGTCGAGGCAACAGCCAGCGACTACGATTCAGACACCATCGTCGTCGCTCACTCACGCCGCCCTCCCTCCAGTGATACAACCTCCACCGCGCCATCCTCGCACACGCCAAACGCCGACCACGATCCCGATCCTGACACGATTGTCGTCGCGCGTCGCCCACTTGTCGCGACAGCGCCGGAATTGCAGCGCCCACCCGAGCGCTCTCCAAACCCAGCTCGCACTCCGCGACGACGCTACGCGGCTGACGATGTGTCTGCCCGGAAGGTGTGGCCACCTGGCCAGTCACGCGAGCGTGAACAGCGGTACGACGAGCGCGAGCGCAATCGGGCCATGAGGGAGCAAGAAGATGCGCAGGAGAGGAAGAGAGCGCTGTTAGATCGGACATCAACTACGCAGGAGGGGAGGGAGAAGGGTGGGGAGGAGCCGGTGGCGTCACTGCTCGGGAGTTCACCTCTCACTGCACAAACACCGCCTCCCGTCCCGGCGGGAGTGATGGAAGCACCGGCGGCATTACCACCTGCCTTTACAGCGTCCGGAATGTCTATGTCTTTCTCCACAGCGCCGATATCGCCTTTCAAGATGCCAGGAACACTAGAACCCCTCGCAGCAGCAATAGCCTCTGTAGATTCAACTCTAGAACTCGTCGCAGCAGCAATAGCTTCTGTAGAATCAGCCCAGGGATCCGCGGCAGCAGTAACAGCCTTTCTAGAATCAGCCCAGGAACTCGTCGCAGCAGCAACAGCCTCTGTAGCATTAACGCCTCCCAACTCTGCTATTGCACAGCCTAAAAACGCAGTCGAAGAAGCTGAAGAGGAGGAGAAGGAAGAATGCGGCATCTGTATGGACCCGCTCTCCGCCTTCCCCTGCATCACCTTCACCCGCTGCGGACACCAAATGCACGACAACTGCTACGAGGCATGTCAGGAACGACACAATCGTGCTATAGCTGCTGCCACCGCTGCAGATCTCCTGGAAAGAGCACCGGGGCGTCCGATATTAGTGAGATGCACGAGATGGTATGTCCTTTGTAGGTTCCTCGTACTGTGGACCATGCAGATACTAATCGGAATTGCAGCAATCAGCCGAGTCAAGGAGCGATCGTTCTGGATGACTAGCCCAGGATACGCAACGCTCTAGGAAGCACGTATACAGAGTTGGGGAAAGGATTATGGCGAATGTGAACAAGATGCCAATCGTCTCGTGTTACCAGTTATAGAAGCTAGCTTCTGTTCAATCCATTTCAGCAACTGCTCGCCCGAGATATCAAAACATCTTTCCAACACGACTCATCACATGCATACATTTCTGCCCATCGCCTGGCGTTAGAAACCTGTTCCCCTCTCCGTCCTCTATCACCACCAATCCCAGACCAAACCTCGCCCCCGAACCTCTGCACTCATTACCTCCTATGCCCTTTCCTCGGCCACTACTCAACTGCTCACAGACGCACCTCTGTACATACCTACAAACTCCAATTTACTTCAAATCTCCCTCCTCGGTAATTCGCAACGGCTGCTTCCGCTGCTACTGCGGTCCAATTCGAATTGGTCAACCCAAGTCGGAGTGAGCCCGGGTACGGAGCATCTCGTCTCGTCTTGTCGTTTTGGTCATATTCCCGTACGCACCGTGCCGTTATCATAAGGGGAAATGGGGACGAAGATGGGAGGGATGGACGGGATAGATTGGGTAGAAGGGACTTTTGGAATCAGAGTGCGCGGAGACGAAGACTATGCGCGGCGTTGTCTTAGACAGGCATTTGCAGTCACGGTGCGATTCTTGAGAACCACTGTCATCGAAAATCTGCTTAGTGGGTGAGTAGGAAGTTTTCGCGAGTCGGGCATGTCACGTTTCTATTGCGGGCAGATTTTGATGTTTCTTTATGTTCGTTGCGATTGAGGCACACTTTTCACGATTTCGTCGGGCGAGAGGTTTGGAGAACCCATGGTATGGAATTGATCGTCTTCGGAAACTGAGATCCATTGTGAACATAGCGGCTTCGGTCCAGGCGCTTGTATAGACAATCCTCCTCCGCGTACCTATGGCTTCTGTGCATCACTGCGACGTTCATAGAGGTATACCATCCCGGTATACAATAGTCCAGTCAAAGCCCAACACAGTCCGACACCTCCAGCGCTCTGAAGTCTTCCCTTGCTTGCTTTCATCTCAGAGCGAGAGATCCGACCCACCAACCTTCCGCCAAAAGTCGTGACTCTCACTCTTCGCTCCCTCACCCTCTCATCCCTCCGTCCCCACCGCCTCTCCCTCACCAGGCAGGTGGATGTCGGTCCCAAACTTTTTTGGCAAAGAGTCCTGAATTCACCAACCGGCCCCACTGGCCATTCTTAGAAGAACATCCCGGACCGAGATGCGAAACCTCTCTCTCTTATCTTATCTATATGCATGTATCTATCTACCCGCTAATGATAATGTAAGGAGACCGCCTCCCCGATCCGAAAAGATCGGCCCGGAGCACTGTGGAGGAAACTCCGACTTATCTTAATCGGATATCGGGATTTTCTTATTTTGAGAAACTCGCTATAATGCATGCACGGGGGACAGAAGTGGTATGCGGTGGTATAGTATTTTGCGACTCTTTTTTCATATAGGGGAGTTTATGCGTGAGGAAGTTCGGGGACGAAATGTGTAGACACTGGGATGAAAGTAGGACTATTGCCGTGTTGGAGAGAGGTGGGTTTGGGACTTCGATTGTGGTTGGCTTTGCGTCGGAGTCTTGGATTTTCGCGTATTGAATTGTTTTCTGCAGAGCTTGGGAAGAGATAGGCTGTTGTTGTGCTGGGACGTGCTAAGCGAAGGATTTTTCCGGATCCCTACATAGGAGGACACATGTTTTTTATGGCAGTCAAAGTTGCGGCAGTACTCGAATACATTCTCTCGCTGTGTGGGTACAAGACGAATGAGTCCTTGCGCCGACGAGAGCATGCCTCGTAAAGTAGAACGGATGGTTCGCGGCGAGCAGGTGGTGCTCGTATAGCCTCCACTAAGCGCTTCTTCGAGCCTTATGGGAGGTCGTGGCTGTTCAATTTTCCTATTCGAGCGTCAGAGCTAGCAGCTGTGCTAGAGCAGCATCTGTATAGACATCTGCGTGTTGTTGGATGTGTGTTATTAGATATCGCTCGGTCTGTTCTCATCAAGTCAAACGTAACCATCCTGTACCATTGGTCTGTGGGTTTGTTCAGAGAGCATTCTGCTTGTCGCGGACATTATGCTTCTCGCGCTTGCTATCGCCTCTCTGGTATGCAAATTACGACTTGTCACGCTGCCAGCATTTCGAGTGGACTGTTCAGAAGACCAGCGCTTCCTTCGAGCTTGTTGCTTACGGTACTTGACTCTCTAGCCTTGAATCTTGCGAATGTGGCGTCTCCTAGGATTCTATAGCTAGGCTTCCGCGATTGAGAGAAGTGCGACTTTATCATTTTCATAGGAAGCTTGTCGGCCTTCGTGCTTTTCAGTCCATCGATTCGAACGGAACCGTATCCTGTTCAGCCCAGTTTAGAGCTGTCAGTATTGGTGGACGCGGTCGCTTTTTGTTCGAGAACAGCTGTGACTCGCCCTCCGAATCCCAACACCGCACACCGTGCACACTACTACGTCCTCCAGCAGGCATTGCACGGCGTCTCGAACCATAGTGATCCAACACACTTTGAGACTCAGAGTAGCGGATTCAAACTTGATTCAACTCGATGATCTTTCGTAGAATCTTGACCACGAGGCGCCCATATAGGTTGAGCTCGCGGCTCCGAGATACTATCCTACTCGTTCGAATAATGGCATTCATGATTATTCGCAATACACAAGCATTAAGGCTGATTCTGCTCTACTATAGCTCTCTAGGCTGTTATCTCGTCGGTCGCGATGAACTGCGTCTCGCCAACTTCGAGGTCTGGCTGTAAAGCATGGCTCTTATAAGCATAGATTTCAGTAAGACAAAATAAGGATTTAGCGCCAGGGCAAAGCACACCAGTTGAGTAAGCATCTTGGGGCAGAGTGGAAATGATACACGGCGTGCAACATTCTGACGTGTTGTACATTGTCTCCATCGCCTGCAACGGCAGAAGGTGATCATCAAAATGAGTAACAACAATAGTGAGCTCGTCGGGTTCATGATTCTCCGGTCCGATATTCTTGGCGCAAGGCCATAAGGCAACCGGCCTCACTTGCGTGCCGAAGACGAGTGCGAGCCCCAATTCTATGTTCTGATCAAGCACTACTTCTTGAAGAGGCCACGCCACTGGCGCTTCCTATCGTCACCGCCACTCGGCGATGAAGAGAAGTGTGATTCCATTGCAACCAGTAGGAAAAAGGAGTAAGAGCCTGCGATGGGCGAAGCGGGAGTAGCCGAATCGCTCCGCCTCTACAGATATCATTCGGTGCCGTGCCGCTCAAGGCTTCACTCGCGGTTTGCCCCAAACTTGGCCTTGTTGCGACTCTCCATGGGAACGAACTGTATTGCACTCTGTATACCAGCTGCCTAGGAGACTCCGCCGCACCTCGCTGCCGTCGTTATGCCATATGTGTTCTCAACAACCGGAAAACTGGCACCGACGACCTGCCCGAGTGACGCCTCAAGCAAAACAAAGCCCCACATGCAGACAAGTTCCGCCTTAAGCAACGAGATGCTATTTGAGGATGGGTAAAATCTCCAGCGCTGGTTGCCTGCGCTTGGAAATCCCATTGAGGCTCCCTGGACGCATCTGCTCGCGGACGGAACCAAGGATGAGCGCCTACCAGTGTGAACAGACAACTGAGCAATCGCATCAAGTCAGTCCATACCCAGCTCGATACTTCCACTGCGCCGAGTAGCATTGCTCTTGTGGATAGACTCGCTCAAGCCCGCCTTCCCTTCCATTCTCTATCCTACCAAGGTGCTAGTCGGTCCCGTGACCGGTGATCACTCGCCGAAGCTCCAGGGGCAGGATGCGATGCCTAAATCAATTTTCCAGATCTTGAAATGTGCGTCTCTTTCCCCCGAATTCTTCTACTTTCCCGACAGTCTTTCTCCACACAGGCTTTACAATCTTCCGCGATTACCTTCATTCCCTCTGCGCCTGCTATCACCTCCGAAACCCGCTGGCAAGCTTCCGGAGAGACGCCATACTCTGCCATGTTTCCGAAGCATCAGAGTGAAGGGGAGGCACCAAATCCGAGGAACACATCACTAAAGAACACGGCTACGAACAGCTCTGCGAATCTGGACCGGTCGGCCTTCCAGCATCGGCCTACCCGATCGGACGCAGGCGGGACGTCAAGGTGGACGAACAGCGAAGACGGGAGATATAAGAATACTACGATATCTGCTGTTGGGAGGCGTGATGCGGGTCTACTAGATACCGTTGATGACGAGCTCATCTTCCATATCGATCTCGAGTAGGCATTAGTCCCCCTGCGACGATCAGCCCAGTCGCAAGATCTCTACGATTGGGGACGAGATGAGTGCAGAATAAAAGTCAAGAAATACGCTCCTATCTCGAAAGTACGACGATAACTCTCTTTCAAGGACACAAGAGCTAGCGCGAGGCAGAAGATAATTATAATCAAAATGATCACGATAGCGTTACATACCGACCATGAACTTAGTCTTCATTTAACCCGTTCATATTATCAACGTCACCTATATCTGATTCCCAAACACTCGCTAGCACGAAGACCTGCGGACAGACTCGTTGATTTTCCTCCTTTGCACTCTGTCCGGCGATATGGTACGGCTCCCGAGCCGCAATGCGCGTCCGTATAGCGTGGCTGTAAAATTTCGTCTTAGGCGCTTTGGCAACGGCTGTCTCGCGACTTCGATCCTGCATTGTCGGTAAGAAAGTACTTGGGATCACATAATAAGAGTCTGCAAAGAGAAGCCTGTAATACGTGAATAGATAGGAATGTAAAGATCTCAAACACTACCTCTAGATCCTATGCTTCTTCCATGTGTCTGTTGTATGCGGAACTGAACTGTATCGATACCTGACCTTGAATAGCTTTGTCTATACTAACGTCGAACAGATTCCCCGAGATTCTCTACCTTAAAGCTACTCGCTCTCTGTACGACCTAAACATCATCTATACATAGACACAACCCCTTGCTTCTGAACGTGACGAGGCTTCTTACGACTCCCAACATCTTCGTCATAAATGCCGATACAAGGAAGTAAATATAATCGATGCAGATCTCGTTCGCGAATGCCCTGAGCCTCTAGGTCTTGGCATGACCCTCCAGATTCTGGCGCGACTCTAAAAATTCGTGGCATGACCTTCTAACTTCTGGCGCGACTCTCAAAGTCGTGGCATGACTCGTCGAATTCTAGCGCGACCCTCAAAGTCGTGGCATGACCCTTCAGACTCTGGCGCGACTTTCAAAGTCCTGGCATGACCCTTTGAATTCTGGCGCGACTCTCAAAGTCGTGGCATGACTTTCCAAAGCCTGGCGCGACTCTCAAAGTCATGGTATGACCCTTCGGATTCTGGCGCGACTCTCAACCAAGATCCGACGCGGTCGCGGCCGGATTCCGGAGGCCTGCGCTACCTAGTGTTTTCAATCCACGACCTTCCACCACTAGTCGCCGCCGGTCATACCGACAAGGCTGAGGAATCTCAGTGTTTGCTACGAATTTATGCTAAAAAGCGGTACTCGCACGCCCTAGAGCGAGACTCGTAAAGGTTTCTCTGCACTCGTGGTAAACATGTTCATGCATCGTGAGCCAAGAGCTACACGTTCAGTCCAAATCCGGCACGCCCAGCACGCTCGTTACGTCCCAATCAGGAAAGAAGCCGCTGCTTATTTAGACCTAATCTGGTAGAACCCATGCATCTGTGCACTTCGCAGACCAATTAAGCATTCGGCCACTTCACCTTCCACCCAGATCTGGCTCATTAGTGATGATTCTCGCCGACATCTCACTTGAGCATTTAACGTCGATATGGGATTGTTCACTTCCTCAGCCTTGGCCGTATTGGCAGCACAGTCTGTCGTTGCTGATGACTGGTTCAGTAAGGCCGGCTACACAGCATACGAAAAGAGACACCAGACCGAGCTCGAGCGATCACTGTCCGACCACGACAGCCTCTAGTCAGCGGCCTTAGATCACAAGGACCTGCAAGACTTGGTCTTGGAGAGCTAGGAGAACAGCTTCGTCAAGCCGTGTAACTTCTAGGACATATACTAGCCGAAGGAATACCTCAGCTCAAAGGGCGCTTCGAAGAACAAGGACAGCCTACTTCAGCAAGTCCGCAGGCTGTAGCACGAGACAGCCGACTAGGTCAGCGACGCCTACGGTAGCGTCCACGACTAGGTCTTTGACACATGGACTGAGTTTCAACTCAAGGCTTTCCCTGACTACCACAACATCCCGACTTGTCGTCGCATTCTAGTACGCCGGCTTCTAATGCGCAATGTGCACCAGCTACAACAACCAACAATATCTCACTAAAGGTTTATGGGCGTCTCCGCACAGCTCGTAATAGGGCGCCTCTATATACCAGCCCTACGCTTGACGCACCTTGTCTAATTCTAAAATACCACTGGTGCACACTAGGTGTAGGCGTTGTTAGGGTCATTGCAGGTAGTACTCGTGTTTTCGCTTTAGTTGCGGCCGCAATAGCAGAATGGCGCGAGGATACGAGTACTACAATGCTCAAGCTGTTGGAGAGAGAGTAGCCGAATTCCAGCATGGACGACAAGGTTGAAGCTAGCAGATTCATTCATTTAGTAGTAATATGGCGCTTGGGTAACAGAGGTTATCGATGCCTGCTGCTGTCGGATCACAAAGCGTGCTGTTCCACTATCGCAGCGATGACTAGCCCAGCGACATCCTCCACGCCCGCGAGGAGAGGGCAACACGCAAAAGAAAAACGCTTACTCCATTAGCTGGCCGATCCTCAATGCACGAATGACGGTCGAGCGAGACACCATGGAGATACCAAAGGACACCAAGGACCTCAGCACGGATACTCCCTAGACAGTATCCAGTCCATGCTAGGGCAAGCCGCGGTATAGTACGATCCGGCGCATACCTGGGAGCTGAGCAAACACATGAAGGACTAGGTTGCGTACCAAGACAAACCGATTCTTTGGTCCATTCGCAGTCGAGCTCGTGGGGTAAGCACAGCGCTATCATAGCCAGACCAGACATCTTCAAGTCCTGCGCACAATTTTTTCTACGTCATGCATTTCCTTCTTTTTCCGTGGCTAGACCAAGCATGGATAGTTCCTTATGCGGCGCTTTGTGCATTAGCGGATTAAAACGTGCTGCTACTGCTGTTACGGTTGGTCAGTGAGAGTCCGTGGGCCAATTCAAGGCATTGGAGCACAAATCAGACGGTCCAAGAGCCTGCCTGGTATTACGGAGCTAGGTAAAGGTCTATTCGGTGTGGTCGAGGTGCCGGTTGCGGAGATCACAACCACATTGTTGCCTCACGTGCGTGTACAATGGGACCCATAGAATAAGTGAAAATCCCGAAGAAGTAAGCAGCAACGACCAGTGAAGCTGATGCGGTTTTCGACCTCATAATATGCTGATCAAAGAGACCATGACCGCGTTGCTGAGTCAGAGTGGATTGAAGCCGATGAGGCGTCTAGTGAATGACAGCAGAGACAGTAGGTCAGAGCATGAAGAAGTCGATAAAGTCATAGCTAGTGTTCCTCAGATACAAGAGGAAACTATACTGTCGTTGTTCGGCAGCCTGGACACATACTCGCATTCCTAGACCACGACGAGTCGGATTCTATAAAGATGAGTAAAATGCGCGTGCTTGCGCTGCAGCGGAGACAGTTTCACTATCGACGATGCGAACTACTGCTGCTAGTTAGCAGAAGACCAACGACTGATTTTCTAGATCTAGCCTGCAAGTATCTCTAGAATGCTTGGAGATAGTCGTCTAACGTGAGGACGAGGTTGACAGTGTGAAGCAAAGTCTTGCTCTTGCTTGGAGTACAAACTTTGGGGGTCGTTTCCAGTAGCCGCAAGTCCCGTAGAGGTCATCCGTGGAGGATGTCAGGTTCTATAGTTATCGAAATGCCCCAATAGCGACTTTCGGTTCGAGTCCGCGAGACCGACCAAAATACAGTAACATATGTGGAGTGCTGCTGTAGAAGGCATCATTGGTGAGGTCTCGACTACCTAGCTCGCTGTCTTCTTGATCCAGATGGTGCCCAGGCTTGATGAGCTACTTAGTGGGTACACAGAGTCCGGCAGGTCCAAGGGCATAGGTAAGGCAAAGAGGAAGCATCTCTTCGCTAGCGCGTGTGTGCCAAGAAGGAATAGGATGCTACGTAGTGGGAGTGAATTCGAGAACTTGCGCTGTTTAGGCATCTGGAGAAACCCAAGATGTGTACCGCAGAACGGCGGGTCAAGGAGTGAGGACTCGCTGTATATATAGAAAAGAGGCAATAAAATGCTGTGACCACTTTGCTCAGACGTAATCATGTGTATAGAAAGGTACAGTATCTCCCAGTCCTCTGCTTTCGGCGTTTCTCCCGGGACACGAACAGATCCTCTCTACAACACATCCCCTCTACTACAAAACATCTCCTCCAGCTCAAGTCTTCTCTATACTCAGCAGCGTCTCGAATCCGTGCACTCTATTACGTGTAGTGTATCGAGCTCTTTCTCTTACGATCACAATCGATGGGAAAGAGCTGAATTGTGCCGTAGAAAGTATGAGCACCCGATGTGAACGGCGATGTTCTCCTCGCTACTCGGCTTCTAGATAGCAGGTACAAACACTGTAGACGAAGCACAAACTCTATGACTAGCACGGCAATTGGTTAAATCTGTTCCGACATCTACGTAGTTTAGCCCCGCCATAGACAGAGTCTGATTCCTTCATCACAGCACACTTCGCACATCCATCAGCATCATCAGCTTCGTAACCCAAGTGCACTAACAAACGAGAGCTTTGCCAAACGCCTCCCAATTCAGAACAGAACGGTCCGAAAATGTTCGTACAAATCAGCAACATCATCACATCTAAGATGGCAAGAACTCTGAGTCCCGAACAACTACGCCATCCCTTTGCCACGCACGAAAACCCTCAACGGAATACGATTTCCTGATCGTCCTCCATTTCCTCCTCCATCTGCACATCCTCGTCTAACAACTTCTTCTCCGCCCGATCCGCGCCATTGTTCGTGCAAGGCGTCCCCGAACAACGAGCCCGCTGTCCACACCGCATTGAATCATGAGAAGCAAGCACCACCCCAGACTCCCGTCTCGATCCCACTCCCTCGTTGAGCCGTCTCCTCTTGGCCTCCGCCGCGTTGCTCGCCGCCACACACATCGACAGGGGACTCGTCAGTTTCATGCTGTCGCCGTAATAGGCGATCGACCAGTCGACTGGTTTTCCGGACTTCTGTCGGAGAGAGGCGGGAGCGGACAGCAGGTCTTGGAATGTATTGCTGTGCGGATCGGAAGATTTGGTGGAGATGACTTCTAGATCTTTTCCGAAGTCACTATGCAGAGGTTGGGAAATCCCGATGGGTGCGGAGGGGGGCGCCATTGGCTCTACTTCTGTCTTTGGTGGGTGCGTTGGAGGAGAGGTATGAGTGCTTGGAGTGGCGAGCGAGACGCTGCTTGCCGATGGTGTACGGGAGAAAGTCAGGACAACCTGGGCTCAAGTTGAGGATATAGAAGGGGCCTCGGAGCCAGCAATGTGGGCAAGCTTTAATGGGTTCCTGGATGAGGCCCTCAGCTTCTTCTCTTGCGTAACATTTGCGGGCGAAGACTCCGACCCAGCCAGCTGGATTCATCCCTTGCATGAACATTTCACGCGAACGCTTGTCCATCAAGAATGTGGAGGGTAGCAGTCGTGACGCTGTCTCCGCCGCCCTTGATGGACAGCTCGGTCATCACAAAAGATGTGTTGGTATCGGAGACGGGCTTCACGGAATGCGTTTGGTATCGACTGCCTCGCCATTCAACGCGTCGGTGATCTGGGACAAAGGATATACAGCGGTGGCCACCAGAAACAATGCCAACGATCCACGCCGCGCGCCTCACCCTACACCATATTGATCATGCCTTTCCGACTTGTCCGGAAGCTGGCCCGCAAATATGCGGTCGTGCAACACAACGATAGGCGCTATTCATGCACACCATGTTCGACTGGCCATCCCTTGCTGGATTGCACCCACAACATTCTCCCAGCACAAAGGTGCGCGATGTGGGCGTCACACTCCTGTCCCGGCTTCGCGGTATGGCGCGCATGCGGCAAGTGCCTTGCGGAGAGGGATGATCAGAACAAAGAAGCCGGGATGATCATTTGCCAAAGGTGTCCATCTCTCTGCATTCCTGCAATCTCTGCTATCCACTCGCTCGGAATGCGGCAGATGAACGGCTGTGTACTGGAGCACGGTGAACCCATTTGTGAGGTTGGCCCATGTTTCACTCATTGGCTGACCTCTTCATCGATGATGGGATCGGCTTGCTGTGCGGCGGTCGCCGTGCGCTTGTCGGTGTGCCGTGCGCGAACCGGAATAGTGCGATGTTGAGGAATGGACTCGCCGCAAATGTCGACCGATCATGAGCCGCAGTGGCTGTTCTAAGGGCCCGTCACTCCTTTCGGCAGATGGCATCCGCGTTGCCATTGATTATCGAGCCTGTCTTACAGTTATTAGCGATGCTGAGCTACACATCATAGCAAGGCGCTTGCCGAACGTGCTGGAGGAGACGACTACAAAAGTGGCCATTCGTTTCTCAACTGCAGCTGCAGGCCGAACGAACGACTTCCGCTACGATGTGGAAGTTGTTCGGACACGACAGAATCTGCTTGCCCGGACTCTCGAATGCGGGCGACCACTTCGCACCCGGAATTGTTTTGATATAGTTGAAGAGGACGGATGTGAACAGTAGCGATCGATACCCTCCCGTCCAAATGACATGCTATCTCAAGGCCTTGAACACCATCATCGTTGACTAGAGTGTCCTCTATAGTTCATAGCAGAGAGGATTCGTATTACGCCCGGGTTGAAACGCAAACAAGAAGCCAGCATTCTACTCACATCCTACTGCAGAAAACAGATTCTGACTTGGGAGATGTCATGCCCAATAACAATACAAAATGTTGCTCGGATGTCGAGGAAAGATCCACGGTCCAAGTGTAATGCAAACTGGAAACCTGCAACGCTTAGCCACGTAGTTGTTCCAAGCTGCATCCATGCTAGGACTATACTATTCAGACGGCGTCAACGATCGAGCGAAGCGAGGCCTATGGCAGCCGGAACGACGGCGCAGCGATTGACCGTCCTGTATTGTCCCTCCAAGCTCTACAAGACGCCTACTTGGGTAACGCGCAATTCTGGACACCTATAGACGACAGCATCAAAAGCAGGCCTTTACGGCACAATATATATATCGTACCAAAATCTCGACTGAAGACAAGAACGTGCGGAAACACGAGGAAGATGATAGCCAGCGACGCCCTGAGTATCAGCCCAACTGCAGCCTCACCAAGCCCATCGACTCTCAAAAACCACGCTTTCACACGCAACGATACACTGCTAAGAGTCAATATCTATAAAAGTCTCGTCCGCTCACCGCTTCGCCTTATCGACTCTTCTCAAGCTGTGTCGTATATGCTCGACGATGATCGCAAACAACAACGGGATGGGTCGAGACGCACTTAGAACAAGGTAGCGTGGACGCTTCACGATAGCATACTACCTGCGATTCGCCCAGGCCTAGCTCGACGAAGACTGTGTAGGGAGGCATGTATATCTCTGCATCCTCCATCACGCTTGTAAGAGTCCTCCACCAAGCGTCGCAAGCATGCCCTAGGAATGGCTTTGAAAAGCTTAGAATGTCATCGTCTAGGCCTTAGCTACGAGGACAAGGCTATAGCTTACTTCGAAAAGCTTACGTCAGTAGTCAGACAAAGGTATCTCAAGGGTGGCTTATAGACGTTAGATTGCAGAATGTCGGCACATCTAGCCTGATCGACAAGACCGGCATCGACGCTCCCACGAAATCGGAAATCGATTACCTAGCTATCGCGAGTGGCTCGACTCCGGACTGGACTAACGGAAGGCCGCCCTTAGTGAGATTTCGGGACTTTTTGCCGATGTCGCTTAAGCATCGATCGCTCGGGAACCGACGAGTATAGATTAGATATGTTTCGATGCCGAGAGAGTAGCTATCGATAGCGAGCGGAGAGGCGGGTTCGGCTCGCGGAGCTCGGGGACAGACGAGCTAGCGCTTGCATAGTTGCCCGAGCTTCTGAATCTAAGGCAGTCTTTCGCATTCCCAGGTACCTTATTGGCAGATAGCGTTACGACCGACAGCGGCCGTAGAGGGTATAGTTTTGCACGCTTCTGCATGGGCACGTAATTACTGACACATCTAAACTTCTCACAATATCGGACTGCTGCCGAATTGCCAATTATAGGGTCTGCGTAGGACATCGGCACTCTTGATGCCCGCTTCGTCGTAGCTTGGGGCATCTACGAGGGACCGTGGGTTCTAGTGGGTTGGTCTCGATGTTGGGACTTCAGGCCGCAAGAACGGAGCATGGTATGCGACGAGAATGCCTCTGTTGGCCAGAAGGAAGGGAATAATAATTTGGCAAGTGGAAGGTAGAAAAAGAGCGCGCGCAAGATTAAGGGTACAGAGCAAGTCTTCTCCAAGTCGGAAGTAGTAGCGCACTACATTGAGACCCAAGGCTCTTCCTAGATTCTTTAGCCTAACTGGGAACACAATATCTAATAGTCGGTAACAGTTCTATAGAAAGTGAGGCATTGTAGTGGGCTTCAATTTCAAGATGGACTATATCGAGGTGTAGTCGGCTAGATCATAGGATAAGGTTGACGCCGGTAAACCTTCTCGTGTGCTGTTGGCCATCATAACACAGTAAATACAACTTGCGCAACGACGTCCCTATGCCCCAACAGCTTGGTCGACTCTACATGATTACCAATACTCTTCCAGAAACCCTGTATTGCCCATACTAGCGCATTCCGGGATATGCTCGAGTCGCTAAGCATAGACTATCTTGACTACGACTTGAACCCTTTCTGCATACTCAACATTGCCTTTGAATTGCATGCGTGCAAACACTCTGTCTCTTAATACACGCTAGCTACGACCCTACTTCTTCACCTTCGTTCCACGCTCGACAGCTTTTGTACACTGCGTCCGAGAGCATGTACAACTATACTGAAAAGTGTTCTGCCCTAATAATGGGCGCTATTTATGCCTTACTTAGTAGGCGGGAAATGCTCTTGTACCAGGTATAGTACGCGCTCGTAGACCAGCTTGTTCGCTACAATCCTTCGAGCCTGCGAAGCTTAACTCGAAAGAATGTTCGAGGTAGCGCTAGAGTAAGTGACCGTGGCTTAGTGATCTAGATCTCTATACGTAATGCGATAGCGGAGATGCTTAGATTAGAAGCTAGCGAGATAGGTGATGTTTTATACAACAGAAGCTTAGGAGTCGGCAGCGCTAGGCGATGTGCGCTTTAGTCAAGCTCGATAGAAGCGGTGCTGCGATAGAAAGTCCAGGCGATTGCTTTGCAGGCGGCATTACACGCGCAATAGCTTAGCTGACAGAACCGGTGACGAGAGCGGTAAGAACCTACTAGTTACCAGCCGGGATACTATATCTTTGTTCAAATTCCTGGCTGTAAACGCTACAATGAATCAGATCGTCCAAAAGGCCACACAGGGACCTGCATAGATGCGCATATCAAAGGACTAAGCCCGAGACGTTACTGGAGAACAAGGCCCTCGACGCCAGGATGCCTTACACACTCTGTTGTTCCTAAGCAGATAAAAGATACTACGCCAAGGCCTCCCGACTTGGACTTCTGCGAATGCTATACCTGAGCGGCAAGAACGAAGACGCGCTTGTGAGCTTCATGGTTTCTCAAAGGCTTGGCAATTTCAGCTTGCTGGCGCAGATGAGTCCAAAGCCCGAAGGGTTCCCCACGACATTTTCCCGGAGAATAGCCAACGTCGATCTTGTACTAGTGACACCCCGATTGCGACATAGTCTCAGGGCCGGAGTGCGCAGAAGGCGCTATACATTTAGGGCTGCGGGTTAGTGCTCTCGTCGAGGAGCTTGAACGTGAGGTTGGAAGCAAAGTTATTACTGTCGAGTTGAACAGCGAGAGGTTCTCTGGGCATATGATCGCTTGGGGATTTGGATACGATATATCGAAATGAGTCCTGACTATCTTATTGCTTCGGTCTGCCGGCCTCCTACGATTTGTCTCAAAGCTATCCAGGCATCTCTGTGTCTCGTGAAGAATCTTCGAGTGCAGCATCTGCCCGAAGAACTGATCTACGAAAGCAAACCAATCTGAGCTCTGTCGTGGTTCTAGGCGTGCTTGGCAATCTCTTCTGTCTAGCGCATCGTAGTCGTGTAGTGCATCGATTGACAGCAATCAGCTCACCCGTGACAAGCTCGCCGGTATAGAAGCCTGGTATTGGATTGTGCCGAAGGACTAGACAGCACCAAGTGCATAAGACAAAGAAGAGAGTCAAAGCAAGCAGAGACATAGATTGATAACCGTGCGGACCTTTGACTCTGCAAGCTTTGGAATGGCTGGTGATCAGACTGTGCAGACTTTGAGCAGCCGATAGCTGCGAAGGTGAATTCGCTGGTGGAGGACTCTTCAGGGAAGCCGAAGTAGAAGATAGACGAGTTCACTGTGGATGGCAGCTGTGAACGACCAAGAGTTGGCACTGAAGTGATTGCAGTACGAAACGAGCACGTCCTGCACCATGCCTTCCGAATCTCGTCGCCGGGGCTGTGGTTGGAAAATCATAAGGTGACGTGCCGAGCCAGGAGGATCATGACCTTGGATTATCTGGTTGGTGATCACGGTCTCCCATACACTGATCTGCATGGAATCAGCACCATGCCTGAAGACTGCCATTGCCCATATCCTTCCAACACACCACGATTCCGACCAGCTCCAATGAGCATGTTCAAACTGCTCCCAGTGAGTCTGTCCATAGTGCATAATAATCTGCAACAGGTGTTGTAATAATTCGTAAAGTCTTCGACATCGCGCACAAGCCCTCGCTGTCACCCCTAGCAATGATCTGGATGGGTACGAGCGCGTAAGCGGTGGTGTAGGCAAAATTTCAACGAGAGCAAAGGCGAGACAGTACTGCTGTGCATGTGGATCCCTTCGCATGGATTGCGAGAGCGGTGGTCGCGTTGGCGGAGATCGTCGAGGACAGGGACAGTTGATTTGTTTTTGCGGTTCAAGGATTCCGGAGTCCGCAAGTGTACCGTCTTCGCGCCGATTCCCGTGCCGCGTGTTGGTGACATCCAGGGCACTGGTGAAAGCAAGGTGGGAGACCATACTTGGCTGGTCCGAGCAATGAGCTGTGCTTCAGACTATGGAGGCACATGTCCATGAATACATGCGTATCTGCTCACAGCAGGACGATTGGACTCGCAATCGTCCGGTTTGGACACAACTGCCAATCTTGCAGATGAACTGGATGGTCATGGTCTTCCTCGCGCGTGACCAAGCGATATTGTTGTGACCGCCAGTGAGAGGAGCGCATGGGTAGTGCATACGAGCGGCCAACTCAGTCGGTACCTGAAGCATGTGCCCTCCCTTTCTCTTTGGACCAACACAAGGATCCGTGCCAGACACATGTATTTCTTGTGCTCATCCACCCAGCTCAGCCTGCATCTGAAGCATGCCGTCGTGCCTCCTCCTCCACAATCGACGAAGGCACCTTTTCCGTAGTAGCGTCGTTGGAATCCGACTTTTTATACTAACTAATATAATCCGGTGAATCTAGCGGTCGACTACTAGATTCAGATCTAGAAAGAGTTTAGCGTAGAGCTTCGTCTACTAGATTTAGGCTACTAGATTTATCTCGCTATTCTACTCTATTTACTACTTATATATACTAAGAAATAGATATAAAGTACTTTTCTATATTATTACTAAAGACTTTTATATAATATAATTTATACTTATAGAGTAGTCTTTTTATTAATAAGTTACTAGAGTTAATAAAAGTTATACTTTTATAAGCGCTTAGTACTATTTATACGACTTATATTATTTATAAATTCTCTACTTAAATATAGATTATAAATTAGATAAAGTTACTATAAATAATATAACTAATATACTTTATT
>JALRML010000004.1:0-78587 GCA_026120125.1 Pseudocercospora vitis
ATCTAGAATTTCTATACTTTTTAGAATACTAGAGGTTTTAATTAACGTCCTAGAGTTTTCTAGACGTTCTAATAAGTTTTATATATATATTTTATAAGTAAAAAGTCGAGAAAAACTCCTAGTTTATTTATAGAAACCTCTAGCGAGATAGGATAACCTAAAATCGAAAAAGCGGAATTAGATAATAAGTCAAAGCGGAATTAGATATCTAGTACTAGTAAGTGCTTATAGTAGGCCAAGTTCTTAGCAAGGATCTCTTGTTAGATGCCTTTGGAGCTCAGTTGCAGCGCCCCTACTTGCAAGAGAAGCACAGGCAATATCAGTCTGCGCTCCTATCCCAAGCCTTGCTCAAAGGTACTTAGATGAAAACTCATAGTTACACCGACTCGCGCCGTGTCAACGTGGTTGCCATGCTCAGCTCGCTAGCTAGAGCTTCAAGGCCGAATTCTCAGTAAGGATCACTAATTACGCTAGGTTGAATATATGCTAGGAACGATGTAGAAGCCCCACGTTCAAACGCGGGAATCGCTGCATCGCGCCGACAAGAGATTTGCCGCAATCCAATCGCTTTATCATTACAGGCAGAGACAAATGTGCATATTCACTGCTTCTGAAAGAGCATCTGACCGGCCAGATGTGTTGTTTTGTTATTGCATAGGTACCTATATCCGTCTAGTCTGCCCTGAGTAAGAAGCTTGCCCAGCTGGCATCGAATATGGGGTAGTATCGGAGTTCGGAGTATCTTTCCAATGATACCCTATGCTTCGGCTTGCAGCATATCCTGTACGAGTACCCCTAGCCCTCTGCAAGAGCTCTCATCTGGCAGGGTCGGAATGTATTCTGCATATAAACCATGCAATTATATGCGTGCGTTGTTGGTCGGTCCAATTGCCGAATCAAGAAAAGCTTTTCGGGGGGGCGAGTCCATCCTAGATTCTAGAACCAAGGTCCATCATTGCTTGAACTGCAGCGACGACTGTTTGGTAGGATCTGACATGTACGGAGCGGAGTTAGGCCAGGTATACTTCATCGAGGATGTGTGTGTACAAAGTAGGAAGGAGGTGCAGTTCATTGCACAGACCTATTCGTGTCCGTGTCTCGTAGCGCTATTCCGGACATGGCTCCGCATCTCACCTCATTTCTGTTTACTGTATTTCCTACTTAGCTTCGTCATTTGTGACCCTCACTGCAAATGCTTCTCGAGGGCGCGTCTCAGACATCGACACGCTTGCCATGCAACAGACTTAACTGATACCGACCGAGTATAACCTCATACAGGGTGTCAAATGCACATAGCACACTTGCCTTTCTAAGCAGTCGATAAGGTGTCTCCAGAGAGGAAACGCGATTTGCGGGAATTGTTATGCCGTACTGTTCATGAGAGCAAGAAATGAGATGCAGGTGCAGAACCCGCGTGGGGCGATGAGAAGTTGTCGAATCCAAGCTGCTGTGAGCTCTGGCGACACATCTGGACATCAACCCAGATCTGCCAGGGAAAGACGAGCGTGACCTGTGTTAACGAGTGGTGACTATGGCGGGGTTCCAGAAGCTGCGTCCGGTTTCAGGCGGTTGATTCTGCGGTGTCAGATACCAGAACCTATTGGTGTCGATCCGTGACAGCTCGATCTCCGTCTCGACGAACCATTCGAATGATAAGAAGAATCAGAGCGCGCGGAGATCACAGTGGTGTGTTTTTAATCGTAACAAGAAATATTGCTCCCTCAGAGCTACATCGACGACCGTCCTCACCAGCCCATCTGGAGCACTGGCTTCGATTCCTCCGCAAGACACAGACCGCCATAATGTGACATCCCGCGCCTAGCGAATGGATCAACTCATCCTGAAATCACCAGTTCTATTCGCAGATGGATTCTAATATTACTACCCTCCATAACAGTATCTGCTCTGGGACGGTGCGTATGGCGTACAAACGCAGTCTCCGTATGCCCCACTAGTATTGATTAGAAGATCATCTGAATGGTATCATGGCTCAAACATACTTATGTACTTGCAGCGCGAATGGTGTCCCATCGGGACAAATCTTTGTGTAGCAAGGATGAGTGTATGGAGGGTTGTCGACGCAGATGGCCGCTCCTTTAACTTGTGCGCAGCCTGCAGCTCCCTGCTTGTTGCAATCGGTCAAAAGGTGTGCGCAGCAGAACTTTTCTCCTGTGCGAAAGGAGAGTGCGGTGGACACAGTGGCGGCTAGGACGAGTAGTCCCTTCATCGCGGTAGTAGTTGGGGTGATGGTAGAAGTGAACGCCGGACGTGCATGGGTCTACCGAGGTTTGAGGCGTATGGCGACAGACATTATATGCATAACGTCGTGGTATGCGTGAGTGGCACTCGGCAGCTCGACCTACCTTGTCTTGGATGCCAATTTCATAAGTTTAAGGAGCTACAAGTCGGGTCCATGTCACGTACTCGTCGGCAGTTCGACCTACCTCGTCTTCGATGCCAATTTCATAAGGTTGAGGAGCTACAAGTTAGGTCCATGTCACGTACTCGTCGGCAGTTCGACCTACCTCGTCTTCGATGCCAATTTCACAAGGTTGAGGAGCTACAAGTTAGGTCCATGTCACTTAGTCCGCACTTCCCTTGTAGAGGCGTAATAAGAACGTCGTGAATGTCTTTCGATAGGTTATTCGACATTACTTACAGCGTGCTACCACATCTAACGGGTATTATAAGAGTGTTGCAAGGGCCAAGTAGCCACTGTATGGACAGCCAATACTAGTATAACAAGGTGTCTGTCTCGATCAATAAGGAAATAATTTGCGGAGTAGCCAACTGTATGTAATTGCCTCGCTCGAATGACTTCATTTGGTTGCCATACACAGGAACCCTTGTGTTGAGCAAGGTATAGAGTGAATACCCGAGAGATGTGGAAGCATGCTGTGACTAGCACTCCCCTTGGAGCTCGAATGTCCGGAGTATCCGACGCATCGGACGCATGCGCGCTAGGGCAGACTTTGGTAGCATATGCCTACCTGCCTATCCGCCACGGTCGTGTACAAGTAGGCTCGGTCTTTCTCTGCTGATTGTTTTGAGCATTACCTCTACCGCGATCAACGATAATGAAGATTACCACTCCATGGCTCCTTCTCTCCTCTCTCCTTTTCGGGGTCTCCTCCGCACTGCCGGCCTCGCTAGAG
Organism: Pseudocercospora vitis; assembly: GCA_026120125.1. NCBI lineage: Eukaryota > Fungi > Ascomycota > Dothideomycetes > Mycosphaerellales > Mycosphaerellaceae > Pseudocercospora > Pseudocercospora vitis. Next base: position 3,156 of record JALRML010000004.1, read on the forward strand.
CTGGATAATATACCAAGCAAGCCGCATATGCTAGCATTACAGCGATCTCCTATTGACAGGTAAGAGTGGTCGACGCACAACAGGATTCTGGATACTAAAGTTAGCTAGCCCTCCGAAGTTGGACACATTGTTGGAGACCCGACAAATTGCTGCTGCTGCCGAACTGGTTGTCACCTGGGTCGTCGAGGTGGCTGAGGCAGGAGGTGCCGAAACAACAGCAGCAGCAACAGCTACTGCCGAAATTACAGAAGAAGACGTGGTTATCGCCGGAAGAGGAGTATCAATTTTTTCGGCTGCCCGTGTTCCTGGAGCCGCGAACCTGTTTCGAATCATCCTAAGAAAAATTGACGAGACATCTGGAATTGAAGGGTTAGCAGAAATCATTATCGATCGGGCCTTGACGCTCATAACCAGGTCTAAGAATCTGTCAACTACACTCATAGTGGGTCGCCATGCACATATCGAGTCGAATTTGTCTTTTACCGCTTTCCTCCATGCGGCGCGTTAGGACTACTAGTATAAAAGATCTAGGTGTTTAGGTCGGGTATAGGCGTTAATAGCACTAGGCGGTCTTTCTAGCTTGGCTTAACTAAGTATACTTTACTACAAGTATAAAAAAGGAAATTATTATTCTCATATTATATAAAAGTACTCGAATAGTAGATTATATTCGAAACTACTAAGTTAGCTATATATATATTATTTTAGTAGCTCTCTATACTTGGTATACTAGATAAAGTAATAGCTTCGCTATCTCTATCTTTATAATATTCAAAGATAGAATACATTATTACTAACTTTATCGAGCATAAGCGGAGAAGGATTCTGGTGAGCCGGTGGGCAACAAATAAGTCGGCCTGCGGAAGTAGACTCTTCTACAGCCTAGCCGACATTCTGCTCGATCTGATGAAAGTGCCTATGCCTCGCATTGGAGCCTTCACAGTCAACGACGTAGGCGAAGCGGTACCGAGCGCAAGTCCACTTACTGCGCCAGTGGGCCTTATTCGAGGCGGAAGGGGTTCCCAGCGACATTTCCCAATCCACAACATACGAGACAGCAAACGCTTACATCGAGGACCTCCTTCATTGCCACGACCCGAGGCTAGCGAGCCAGCCGAATGCTGTTGATCACAGGTATGATGCGGAAGGCCAGATGGCGACTATTATTCTTCTCCGGGCGCTCCGCACGCATTTTTTAGACGAAGTCTGCGGGCAAGGGCCTTTTCTGTGCAGCTCATGGATCTTAATACATACAACGTCTTTGTCGATGATGAATTGTAACATCAGCGCCATTATCGATCTCGAATGGTTCTGCGTCCTGCCCGTCGAGATGCAGCAATTGCCTGTCTGGCTAAGTGGAAATAGATCGATTTACTTCCAGGACTCAACGGAAAATAATGTGGTCTACAAGGCTGTCGCGTGTGAATTTTGGATATCCTAGAGCAAGAAAATTTGCGGCGTGACTCGCAATCCCGGCTACCGTTCAACGGTGCGAAAATCATAAGGTTGTCGCTACGGAAGAACACACACTGGTACCTAGCTGCTGTGTCTCATCCACGGGTTGCCTACAGCTTCTTCGTCAGCTACTTGCAACCTCTGTTCGCAAAATGGCACGGTTACAGCGAGGGAGTCGAGGTGGTTCAAGATGGCGTTATGCCATATTATACTGTCGATGCTGCGGCCTTCCTTGAGCGGAAGCTGAAGGAAAGCAGGAGTATAGTGATGCACTGCATGCACTCTACATGGTTCGAGAAAAATGAGCTCTGGTGTTCTTTCCGCGCCGCCGGAACACCATTACTACTTTTTCTTCCCACTGAAGCCTGTGCTCTCGTCCTTCGCCTTGGCCCTCCTATTCTTTTCTCTCCTCTTCTTGTAGGAGTCGGACGACCGTTCCATCAATTGCTTCATCTCCTCGGAGGAACAGCGATCTGAGTCGCCTTCGCTCCCATCGCGTGGCTGGCTTCTTTGACCCTCGAGCTGTCGCTTGCGTATTGCGAGGACGAAAACGAATTGTGCTTGTCTAAAATCGTCGATAGGCTGTTCAGAGATAGCTTTAGCGACGAACTCATGTACGCTCGGCGTTTGGAGCCTCACCAATGTGAATATGCAGGTTGATTGTGGTCTGTGCTCTACCATGGGGTTGGGTGGTCAGATCCAGCCTCAGGCAGTGCACGTGACGCCAGCAAAATTGAAAGCCCGTAGATCTCGGGACTCCGCAAACAGGAACCAGAACTCCTTTACCCAATCACTACACGAGACTCTAACCGAGAAGGTCAACGGCTTGAGGATCGAGTCCGGGAGCCGCTGCGCGAGCAGGATATATCCGGCAGTGGAGGACGACGATCAGCTTGAGGAATCACACGGAGAACGAGGATAGCGCATCTGCCGGGAGATGATGAGTACACCACCGTGCGCCCAAGGCAGCTGGTGAACCAGGGAACGATCAACTACCGAAGCCTACACAGAGGAACATACACCTCTCCAAGTACCTTAGACAGAGCAGAGGGAGGCGAGAAAGCCGGAATAGCCGAGAAGTCCAAGGGCGATGTACTTCAGACAATAGCCCCACCATACGAAAACACACCATGAAGACAAATTCTACTCCAGATGAAGCAAGCTTGATGTCTTTGTACAATCGCTACTCAGAAGACCAGAGTCTCGGAGAACGGCGGAGTACTGCATCTGCTACCAGTATAGAGTGATGCGAAGATATGTGAACATACTCACGCCTCGAGGATTGATTCAAATTCGGGCCTCCGTATCGTCGTAACGGTCTTGGGGCCTTGAAATACGAACTGAGGTGTTTGGTATGGATGCGAAACACTCGAGTTGGTGCGGCCTCAACACCGGTCTTGCGTCACCCGGAATTCACGGTTTGCTAACGAATCGTTTGCGTCTATGGTTACTGCAAGCTCGGCACAAGGATTCACGAGCTTCACCATCAAGCGCGCAGAAGAAACGTAAACCCTCTGCGCGCAGCGGGTTTTCCCAATCGTTGTATGAAAACAGCTTCATGAAGCACATGGTAAGTTGTTGGAATAAGATTGTTACGTGGCAGACACGTACGTCTAAAGCGCTAGGTGTCTGGGAGTCTACTACTACGGACCGCTACAAGCGGCGCGCAAAGCGGGCAGTCTAATAACAGACGAAGCCGCGCGCTTACACCAGTACTGTTCTGAGCCTTGCATATTGAAACACGTTCCAAACGCGGTACACCATCGATTAGGCGCCGGACACAATTCCTAGTCGCTAACCAACAATCATGGAATACCTCAACCATCGGCTTCGAATTTCACACCTCCATCATCGCACCCTTTACAACCCATGGCCAACGACACAGCCGACGATGCCATATCAACATCCACCATCACGCTTACACCCACCAGCAGCAGTAGCATCCATACAGAATCAGCAGAAGACCAAGCCATCTCAACCTCGACCCTCACCCTCTCGCATTCGACCCAGGGGCCCGTAACACAAGTAATAACCTCCATTGTCCATTTGACTCCCACGAGCAGCACTGTCTCCTCTCGCAGCATCAGCGCGAAATCCAAGACAGAAGCCGCAGTTACAGTCTTCGTCACCCGCACAAATGCCGCCTCCGGTACAAATCTCTCTGCGGGACTGATCAGTATCATCCCCATGACCGTTAGCAGCAACTCAACAGCGACATCCAGGACTCCCATCTCATCGTTCCTTGATCCTGAGCAGCCCCTATTGTATTCGAACACTGGAATGTCATGCTGGGAACCCGCCGAACCCTGCGGCACAGCCGTTCTCGCCGCATGCGGTGCGGCATTCCTAGCAATCATAACGATATCGGTGTTAGGATGGCAGTACCATCTTAGGCGAAAACGGAGGGTACAGGAGAAGACGGCAAACTCAGATGCTGCCGAGGAGGTGAGGAGAAGTAGCGAGACGGAAATGGTGCGCGTGACCAGGAAGCAGGAGGGTGAGGGGTATCGCCGACAGGTTTTTAGAGGGTGGAAGTTTCGGTAGAGGTCCAATTCAAGCTGTCATCCAGTCTCTTGCGCTTAAATACATTGTAAAGGGCGAGACTTGCATGTGACTTCGTTCCCGACCGTGGGTTCACCTCTTCCAGTTCCGTATGCGACACGCGTTTCCGGCCTACGATCTCGATTCCACCTAAGAAGTGATCACTTCGGATTGCTGTCGTTTCGATGCCGACGTCGAACCGCGCGCAAATCCACACCCGCATGATCCAGTGTTGACGCCTTGTTCTGGCACAATCGAGCGCCAAGACTCCGACCACGTCTATATTCATGGCGGAAACGAGTAGAATCTATCCTCGAGCTCGGGATTTGATTGCTAATTCGGTGATGGTGGGCTTCCAGGGACGTTGATCTTCAGCTGTCCGCAGTTGTGCGCTTCCACTTGCTATCCTCACACCATCGACTATTGCGCCATCCGCGTTGCTAGTCCGACCGGAGTAGCTGCTGGTGATCATCTTTCGCTCACGAATGCGCTCTGATGTACCATCTCCCGCAGGAATCTTGCGGGCTGGCAGACCGTAGGACGCTCTGAGAGCTCTGCCCCGGATATTCAGACACTTGGCCTCCCTCGTCAGCAATGCAAGTGATGCAGAAGTGGCCGTTGATGCAGAGTGCAAAAGCAATCAATTCTTGCCTACACCGTAGACAGCCTCGCACTCCAAACGCCTCGCTAAGATGTCAGATATTAACAGATGGCTCATCTCGCCGCCTCAACCTCCCTCATCACAGCGTCTTTCAACGGAGTATCGTCTTCGCTTTCCTCCTCCGCCATCGCCCCATTCTGCCGTTTTTCCGGCTGATCTGTATCTACGCTCCTTTCTTGCAAAAGCCTTACCAGTGGTCTCCACTCATTCACGCTCTTGACCGGGCCCCCTTCAACCATAACCTCCCTATCCTCGCCTGGCTTCCCGATCACACTTCCCACAAACCTGACCTCACCATCACCTCCTCCCAACTTCGCGTGTTTCTTTTTCAGCGCTGTGAAGAAATCGTCTTCTTTGACCACGCTGCCTCCGACGCCGATCACAGGCGCAGCACCAGCCACAGACAAATCTTTCTCCAGCCCAGCGACGCGCTTGATCTCGAGATACTGGGAAGAGTCGAAGAAGCGGGTGAAGTCTCGAATGTCCCTGACATCCTCTTCTTCGCGCTTCCGTTTTTCCGCAGCGACTCTTCGCGTGCCTCCAGTGGGCACTTCTCCGACTTCGCTCAGCGGTTTCCGCATGCGCTCTTTCCAGCCCTCTTCGCTCGGCGATGTGAGCGGGATGAGGCTGCCGCAGTCAGACAGGGCCATACGCAGGTCTGTGATTGTGGGGACAGGGTCATTGTGGGAAGACCAGGCGTGTTGTGCAGCCGTAGAAGCGAGAAGGAGGAGATGGCGCTCGGCGAGATTGGTGAGAGTGTCCAGGACGGATGGTTTAGTGCTGTGGAAGCCGGCGGCGCGCAAGGTATGGATTATGAAGGGTCGTAGCAGGGAGCGGTGGAGGTCGTGGGTTTGCGACATGGTGGGACTATGTTGGTGATTTTGTGTTGCTGCTATCGGATAATCATGGTGCTTTGGTGCTTTCGAGTAGAAGAGTTGTTCTGCTTCGCTTCAATCGGGTCGGTGGTGGAGAAAGTGAGAAAGATGCTACTGGAGGTCGCGAGCTTCACATGCGGACGCCGGCCAATCGCATGCCGAGCGCACAGAGCCTCATGCTCATGGAGACATCGGATGGAGAACTTCGGGTTCAGGAATCACAAGTACAACCTTTCAAGCAAAAGCACAGCACAACTTCATGTTGCCACCAGACCCCTCAGCCTCGTGGAGAGGGAGTAAGTCAGATGGCGGTAGAGAAGTAAAGGTCGGCCATCTACGTCGACAGTATGCTCACCCGATTGGGGTGGCTTCCCTTCCTTTTCCCCTGACCGTCACCTCACTTCTTCAACGTGATCGACTTCAACACACCTGAACCAATGCGAACATCTCGCGTATCGCGCGAGACGGCGCATCTCGTCAAGGCTCTGTCGCCAAAGAAACCAGCAACGTCAGTCCGCCGGTCACTCCGCAACTTCACCAACCCAGCAGCAGAATCCAGCAATGCCTCCGACATCGAGCTCTCAGAACCACCTGAAAGTCCAGCAGTCACACCAGGGGACAGCAATGGCACGCTTGGCAAACGCAAACGACACGAGACATCCTCCACTGTGCTCTCAGAGCTCACATCAATCCGGCGCTCTCCACGCAAAGTTCCGAAGCTCGAAGACGAAGGCACAGAGAAGAAACCACGCCGCCAACCCGCCAAGAAGATAAAAAACGAGCATGGCAAAGTCGTGGGCGGTGAGACGCCCACGAACTGGGAAGAGGTTTACAACATCACCGCTGATATGAGAAAGGCTGTCCTCGCACCAGTCGACACAATGGGCTGCGAGTCTCTGGCCGAAGAGAACAGATCTCCTCGAGACAAGCGACTTCAGACCCTCATCGCTCTGATGTTGAGTTCTCAGACCAAGGATACAGTCACAGCAGTCGCCATGAAAAATCTCCAGGTCGGGCTTGAAGGAGGATTCAATCTCGAAGCCTTACTCGCTGTCGACCCAGTCACGCTCAACTCCATGATCAACAAAGTCGGTTTCCACAACAACAAGACAAAATTCATCAAGCAGGTGGCTGAAATCCTGAGGGACAAGTTTGACGGTGATATTCCTCACACCATCCAAGGCTTGGTGTCTCTACCGGGCGTAGGGCCGAAGATGGCATATCTGTGCATGTCTTCAGCTTGGGGCCGGGACGAAGGGATTGGAGTAGACGTGCATGTCCATCGCATCACGAATCTCTGGGGCTGGCACAAGACCTCAACGCCGGAGCAGACTCGTGCGGCATTGGAGTCGTGGCTGCCGAAGGAGAAATGGCATGACATCAATCATCTGCTGGTCGGGTTTGGACAGACCTTTTGTCCGCCGGTGGGAAGGGATTGCGGAGCATGTGATCTGGGAAAAAGGAGGCTGTGTCCTGGGCGGACGATGGGAGTAAACCCGCGGAAGAAGAAGGTGAAGAAGGAGGTGGAGGTCAAAATTGAGGACAATGGAAATAAGAACGAAGTGATGAGGGAGAAGGAGACCACCGTGGAAGCGGACGAGGTTGGTGCGACTCTGAAGATCCAGGGTGAGGATATCGGGGAGGTAGAGACGAGCGTGGGATTGCCGGACATTGAGGATGTCGCTGGATGAGCCTGAGCCGCAATGCCAGGTCTAAGAGCCAGCACGTCGCAGACTACAGGGCTGCACCGTCTGGCTCAAGACGTAAGTGCTGGGTGGGATGTCTATACTAGCCATTCCCATCTCAGGCGGTTGTTCGAAGCTTACCACTTGTTTCACACGTCGCGTGACAGACGATGGTCGAGGTCTCGCGCTTCCGAACACTCTCCGAGAGCCCTCCAAGACAAAAGAATTACGACGCTACCTACGCGGACTATCTCGTGTCGATGATATTTCGCTATGCTGGTAATCGCTAGCGGACGAGATGGACTACGAGCGAACGCGAGCCCCGTCACCTATTTCACAGCTCGCGTTCACTTTAGACCGAGAGCGTCATCCCGCGCCATCCACATCGTTTCCATCCCAAGATTCGCCAAGTGCGCCATGATGAACAACCAATAACGGTTCCACCTCGGATACAGTGACACAAAATGGCTACACGTATGTCGAAGACAATATTCCCGCACAACAGTCCAAAGCCTGCACGGCAGTATGACGTTTCAAACCTCTCTCCATGGCTTTTAGCGCTTTGGAGCACTGTATGAAGGTGTATAAAAGCTGCTCGTTCTGGCTCTTCAGTCCGACTACACTGTAGACATTAAGACGACCGAAAGCTTCTCGAACGGTTTGGATCTGACCACACCTGTGCCCTCAATACGTCTTTCCGCAGATCACCATGCAACTCTTCCGCACCACAGCCATCCTCTTCACCATTCACGGCGCTACAATCTTCGCCCGTCCTGGCTTTACCGTGTTCCGAAGACAGGACAATGGCACCTGCCAACCTGGCGATGAACTTGCGTGCTGCGGATCGGAGAATGACGGGACCAACATCACGGGCGCGCTATGCCAGTTAAACGTTTGTGAGTAGTATCACCGACCAACCAAACGCTACAAGAGCATTCTGTTGCTCCCCCACGTTCTTCTGCTGATGGAAGCTGATGCTAATATTCTTACAGTGGGCCAGAATTGCGGCAGTGGCGTGTGGCAATGCTGTAGTGTGAATCAATCTGTAAGTTAAAATCACATCCGCCCTCTTTCTTATTACTGTCATTATCGCGCAATAAGAATGGATTGTTGACGATTGCTGATTCTCAATCGCGCAGGGCCTGATCAATGTGAACATAGCTTGTACGGCTGTCCAAGTGAGTTAGACGTCCGAGCCGCTTTCATCTGGCGTAGGACAGGATCACAAATTAGAGAAGGAGAAGAGAGAGAAGGTCGTTGGCACCTCACTTCTGGCTTCGGCCGTAGCGGTAATCGGGGTTCCTGCAAAGACCAAGAAACAGACTCCTATTCCTCGGCCAGCGCCATCTGAATCGACTTCACCATAACCTTATCCCGCAGCCCCAACCTCTCATTCCAAAGCCCGCCCACAGCATTTCTCGAACACACATCGATCCCACCCTGTCCATACACAGCCGCCGTGATCAGATCCAGTCCCGCCGCAAAATCATTGAAATCCTTCTCCAGAACCTCCCAACCCTTCTCCCTGAGCCTCGCCGTGTTCGCATATGTTTTCCTCGTCTCTCGCCCCCTCACAGCCTTCAAAATCTTCACAATCTCGTTCTGGGTCGTCGTGAGACTTTTCACAAACACAATCTGATTCGCCCTCTGCGCACTCATCTCAGGCGAAAGCGCCGCGGCGACCGCGTCTCCGATGCGAGCCAGATTGGTCGTTTCGAACGCTACGTCTCCACCATCGTAGCTGGTGACGTGGTCGTCCGTAACATCGAAGCCGAAAGCCCTGCCGGGCACGGCGAACTGCCAAACGAAGAAACTTCCGAAGATCAGCGTGGTCCAGGTGATGCGGTCTTCGAATTTCCGGATGTAGTTCAGATTCTCGATTTTGGTTTTCGTCCCGGGCAGGATTCGCGTGGGGGCGGGCTGCGTTGGATCGAGGCCGTGATCGTTGGGAATGAATCTTGCGACTCCAGCTTCGATGGCAAGGTTGACTATTTCGCGCTGGTAATTGACAAATGGGATTGCGAGGCAGTTGATGATGGCGTCCTGGTTTTGAAAGAGAGACCGTAGGGAGTTTGTGGATAAGTCGGATTCGACAACCTGAATGTTTAGGGGGAGATTTGCTTTGAATCTATCGCGAGTGACGGCTGTCACTGTGAATGCGGAGGGATGCTTGCTGAGGACGTTGACTACGTTGATGCCGACGTGGCCTGTTTAGCCAAGGACTAGGATGCTCTTGATGGGTTGGCGAAGGGAGGACATGCTGGATTTGAGTAGTCTTCCGATTTAACACGTGATGATCGAGGGCATGTAGAAGCAATGTTCGATGGTCGTTGCACAGAACCGTGCTGCTTACATATGTCAAGCTGAGGCAGGGCTGATATTGAAAGAAGGATGTGGATCAACACGAGATCCATCGGTCTCATGACAGACCGAATCACCAGATTTCTTTCCATACAGATAGGGGGCTTCCTATATACCGAGTTGAATGAAGCGAGTCCTTTGCAACAGATACCATACCTGCTTGATAATGCTGCACGAAATTCTTATGTCCGGGCTTCAAGAACTCCTCAATCCTCCGAGTATCATGTGATCCCACAAGCTGCTGCAAGCTCTCCGCGTGCCACAGCTTCTCGATCATATAGACACGCCCTGAGTCAGGGTCTCATCAACAGTGAGGCGGTATACCCCACGAGCAAAACCAAGGGCATTCCCAATCGTACAAGACGATTCCAGGCCTAGCATGACATGTGCAACCCCGAGTACATCCCTCTATCGAGCAGTGGCGAATTATCGTGCGTCTTGAGCCCGGGTTTGACATGTAATGGCATATGGCGCAGTCTAGACCGCACTGGAGCTGATGTTCTCCGGACTTGATCGGAGGTGCTGAGAAAGATGAGAACGTCAGCTTGTAGCTCTGTTTATTCTTGTGCTGTGTGAGAGGTTTTTCTCCGTACATTTTATTGAGGGTGGCAGACTGTCTACGTCTTGGAGGGCGGGCGTGGTCTGTGACAATTGGAAGAATAGCCACAGAGTAGGGATGGTGCAGAGGCCCACCATGTTCGTAAAAGATCCAGTCACAGAGCCGTGATCGCACTGAAATAGAGCTGTGGTTGCATTCGTTTGGAGTGGTCTTACTGAGGGATTAGGATAGAAGCCACCTTCCATGAGCGATTGATCGAGTCCATTGCTAATACTTGAACCACGAGCATTACCAGGCGCGAAGGAGATCCTAGAGTATTCTCGCACGAAGTATGTTACGACCGACAGTTACCGCTCAACAAGGATGTCCTAGGCTGTCGTATCGTCACCTCAAGATAGGCTTTTTTTGATCAACAGGCCAAAAGCCCAACGATGGAGCGAAAAGTGAAGAGACGGCTCTACGTTTTGAAAGCCTAAACGGGCAGAACTTATCCCGTACCCACACTTCTCTCATACCTGATGCTCTACCCACGTGGATTCCAATCCATGGTATGGGTATCGATGAGGCTTGGAATTGACTTGAGTAAGGGCTATCCCTAGGTCTTTCCTCTGCAGGCCCTTCGAGATTATAGTGCGGATGTCGCTCGACAGCAGTCGATGTGAACGGCTGATATGACTACTTCCGTCGGTTTGAGCCGGTCTGACGAGAAAGTCCCTCCCCTTCCGTAACCAGCCGTGATTTCCGAGCGATTGTTTGGCAGGTCGATTTCTGGCATGGTTCGCAAGGGGAGGAATCGATGGATAGCCAAGGCATTGCAGCGGCACAATAACACCCAAAGTTATCTGACCTTATCTGCGCATCTTGTGGTTGATAGCTGTGGGGCAACCTTGCTCATCACAAGGAGGTCCGAGACGACACGAGCTCGAGGAACACCAGGGTGGTCAGCCATATCATATCTTCATTCGTGGTCGACTCAAGCTTTGACAGGGGTTGATCCATCGGGAACCACGATAGCATTGTGGGGTGATGCCCAAAATCTGTAACAGTAGGTCGCCATTGCCGACGTCGCTTCGAGCAAATTTCCTGGAGCCGCTCGCGTCCGGGATTTGCCAGACTTAGACGATCGCTGGAGTCCAATATTGGACTGTCTGCAGTAGTCACAGCCGACATGAATTGAACAACATCGTAGCAGCTACACAAGGGTGCATCTGCGCCAGGCGTGACACCAACAATTGTGACCAAATCGTGGACGTTGACCTTGTTGGTCAAGGACAGTAGCAGATGTGCTGCCTTCTTGTGCACTTTACTCTGCGAGTTGGAGTAGCACGTCTATCCCGAAAATGCTAGTGATGAATACCCGCATTAGCTCATAGGCATACTGCAAGGCAGGCCCAGAGTTTGGACGTTTATATTTTGGTGTTTTCCTTTAATAAGGGTTAGGGGCTACCTGCCAAGCAGACCTGTGGTGCCTGCTAGAATTAGCGTAAGGGAAGGGCCGAAATGCTTGGGTTAAGTGAGAGCTCCGCTGCCAAGCCATGCGAGCAGCCCGGAAAGCTTGATTTCTACCCTCGAGCCTCAAGACAATCACGTGAAAGAGAGTAGAAGTGGAGCGCCTGCAAAGGAGGTGGGGTAGTGGATCATTTGTGGAGTTGGGTCCTCGACAGGCAGCACCTGGTACAGTAGTCAAAACTTCCGGTCAAAACCTCGATCATTTTGCGTGTTCAGCGCTCCAACATTACATTGAGCGTAGGCTTATCGCGTATCCAGGGTCTCCGGAGGCTACGTCTTTCATTATTACTAGTCTCCAGAGCGCATCGGAAGGATACAAAGCCAAGCACGAATAGGACACGAATACCCTGGCCTTTCCATCGTTGTGAGAAACATACCCCTGCAGATCAAGGCCCGTCAAACATTCCGGACCCTCGAAGTATGACGATGAGATATTGTACTCTTTTGAATGCTCGGAATACCCTCATTGGTCAAAGCAGATATTGCGGTAGTGCATCTACACTTCTTCTGCATTATGCAGCGTCTACGATCCCACCGGGTGACATACGTCCAAGGTCCTATCACGCCTCCAAAATCCTCACTGTCCTCGTGAGCACTGACGGGTTGATCAAATCTTATGTAAGCTGTCGAGGTCTCCTCCGCAACTGTATGCCAGTCATTGCTTTGCTCATTCGCATACGTGCGATTTATGCTTTGCTATTGCTGCTCCTAATTTCAACGATCTAGGCCGTTCTTGTCTTTTCGCCAGAGGTCAAACAGCGTCGTGATGAACAAAGCGGTACAAGATAGAGCGTGACTTAAAGCGTACGCTCAAGACAGGATTAATGATCGCGAGCATTGAACGTGCGACGAGTCCTGCGCTCATCGCTGCTGAGATCCCAATGAGTATGTGATAGCCCTCGGCGGGGCTGGAAGTACTGGGTCCTCGCACAGCTGTTCATGACCATGAATGGTTGTGACGTGCGTCGGACCTTTTGAACCCCTCCCTTGAGTCGTGAGGACATTCTTCGTCAGCCATATGGCGCATTCCGGTTGTAAAGTCCTCAGCAGGATGGTCGTGCTTTCGTGAAGCCGCTGGCTGTCTAGCGAAGCATTACGCGCGGCGCAGTAGTATTACGAAACTGTGGTCAGGGCTGTCTGAGACGTGGCGCACAGAAACTGATCATTGGGGGCATTCATCCATCACCTGTTAGCTAGGCAGCATACTCTACATTTCGACACAAGAAGACGTCGTATACGCCCTGGGTTTCCGCATAATCATGCCAAATCATATTGTGAATTCCCTAGCGATTTTCGAAAAATGACCGCGAATAACAATTGGTTCTTCGATTCCTCAAATCCAGTGATCGATCATAGGGCATCTCGTGCCTTTCTACACCTTCCACTCCATCCTCCTACTCGGCCAAAGTTTCTCCCGCCTCCCACTCCTGATCTGCCTTCCCGATCTCCAAAACGGTCGGCGAAAGCGACTCCGGCTTGCTCTCCATCAGTCGCATGAAGTGCGTCCACTCATGTCCTTCGGGGAAGTAGTGCGCCGAAAGCTTCAGCATCGCACTTTTGAGGTTCTTGTACTCGGATGCATAGTATCCGTTATGTCGGAGCACCCCGTGGTAGTAATCCCAGCAAAGTTTCCGCGCAAGGCCGTCGAGACCTTCTGTGGCGACGAGCTCAGGGATGCAGGATGTGTACGTGTCACTGATGTCAGGGCATGCTGCGGAGTAGCGGCGGAAAAGGGGCTCGATGAGCTCGTCGGGCAAGGGACCGTAGAAAGAAGTCTTGTGCGGGGTGGTAGATCGCGGTGTGAAGTTCGGGGTCTGGAAGCTATGAGTAAGTTCTGCAGTCGCGGAAAAGGAGGCATTTATTGCTTGCGGGACTGACCTGATTTTGGCGGATTGAATTTGGTTGTCCTCAAGGCTGTTCCAGCCCGCCAGAAATCTTCGTGGTCTCGACGACGAGGCTTTGATGCCGACTGGAGTTCGCCATAGTCGATGCACAAGACGTAGACGAGAAACTTCCGGAGCTTCTTCGCGCTGGGGTTTGTGCTGGCAAAGCGGTTGAATTTGCCTGAACCGAACGAGCGAGATTTCACGGCGATCCCTACTGCAATCACCGCAAGGCGTGGCGTCAGCTTATCTCTGGCGTACACTGAACTCCATTGCACAAACGGCCTTACCTAGTTCTCGGAATAATGGTGAGTACTTGGGGCTCTTGCTGCCGTTAGGCCTGGGCGTAGTCCTTGGTGGCATTTCTGCAGATTGCATGGCTGTTAACTGCCTTGTCACCTCGACTTCCCGCATAAGGCGCTCGTGCTCCAGTCTTTCCACGGCTTCTTGGTGGTTCAGAGATGAAGGTGTCATTGCGAGCAACTCAAGATGGGAAGGCAGTCGCTGGATGGCCTCCTCGTAGGTTGGCAAAGGGTCAGGTGCAGCCGAGTCGTGATCGCCAGTTGCGGGTGCCATGGCAGTGCCTGTGGGTTCGATCGGTGTTGGAAAGCGCAGGATTGTGAGCAAGTCAAGGTCTCGAATTGAGTGTGCAGCAGATTATATATCCTCAACTGACCATAGGAGGCAAGATTGCTAGGCCAGCTTTCGCTACCAGCCAACGCAAAACGCACGCACGGACCACGTTGTCTTCCCGCTAAGTGCTCACAGGATATCCATCTCATCACCGCCAGTCAAGGCAAAGCGACCCATCTCCATGTCACTCCTCTTGTCCAACTCAGCAGCATACTCTCGACGGATGTCCTCCAACCTAATCAGCTTTCGCTTCGCATCAACCGGATGCACGCCTTGAATCGGATCTGAAAGCAGCCATGCCTCGCCCTCCTCGCAGCAGGCCAGAGTGTTGATGAGCAGCACGTAGACTTGGATGATGGTCTCGTCGTCCGGGTCCATCAATAGCGACTTCTTGGTTGCTTTGAGGTGTTCAAGGTGCAAGTATAGAAGCGCGGCAGCGCCACGGAAGTCGCCATTTTGTGTTCGGAATGCAAACAGGATTTGATGATACGGTGGCCCTGATATGGCGGCGTTCGGCGTTCCCATGTACCGCTTCGCCAGCTGCAATAGTTCCGCGTCCATATCTTGAACCAGGTTTCCAGTGATTGGCAGACTAAGCAGCACAGGAATCGCATCCTCTTTGATGCACCGATTTATGAGTGTGCACAGATTAGACCTCTGAAGTGTGGATCTTTCAATCTTCTCGATTGTAGCATACGCTGCCTCAAAGCGTCCGGTTTCTTTCAGAGCATTGAAAAGCCTGTTGAGAAGGTTATCTCTAGCGTCTCTCAGCTTGAGTAACCGAATTTCCTCCATCGCATCATCAATGCGCTGCGGCACGGGAGAATCAGTCTTGGACTTTCTAAGATCAAGTTCTCGCATTTTCTCACGTACGTCGCGCACGCTTTGAACTCCGCGAAGGGCAGCTTGGGCGAACTCTGCTGTGTAAGAGTAGACTCGCAGATGTTCGAACAGGGTCAGGATGTGCTCAAAGTACCTTTCGCTTCCACAACCGAACAAGTTCACCTCGGTCGCATCCAGGAGGCGAGCAGAATTGTCGCGCACCGCTGGCACAAGTCCAGAGCTTAATTCGTCGGCGGCTTCTCGGAAAGCTGCGGCTGCCAGGTCATAATTGCCTGTTGCAAGATATAGTCGTCCTTGAAGATAGGCGGTCCACGATCCGCCTTTGGCCAAGAACTTTGTGAACTCTGCAGCGAGGTCATACTGCTTGTCCTTGAGTAACTTCGCCATCGCCCATTCTGTGATTTCATCCCATGCTTTCGTCAGATCCAAACCAAAAACCCATTGTTTGTTCCAGATGGTCAAGAGTTCGGGCATATCGACACCTTCAGTTTCTCTTGCAACGTCATTCCAGTCTGGTAAAAAGAGATCCTCATAGACAGTCATAGGAGCCACGTTCGCCTTGGCAGACCCAGAGGCGCTGATCTCACGAGCAACGAGCCACTTCCGTAGTTCGGACACCTTCAGCCACAATTTGATGCTGTCATAGAGTTCGTGTGGTCGAAACTCTGCTGACAGCTCGTTCGATTCGAGGTCGCTGTGCATAAAGACAATTAGGGCAAGGAGGTCCAGCAAGACTCGCTGCGTCCGCTCTATGGTCTCTTGCGCAACAGATATGGCCACTTCTTTGCCAAAACGGACTAGCGCTCTCCGTGGCTCAGTCCCGCTCAGATCAGAAATGCCGATTTCTTCGATTACGGCCAGGAAGGACTCGTCTGCCAAGCTGCCGAGACCATCGATTGACAAGGCCGAGTCATTGACGGCCTGGAAGTCTTCATCTCCAATGTCGTCACCAAAAGCGCAGTAGTCACATAATGCCTGCAGGTCCGCTTCATTACTCCTGTCAGGAAATGCATTGAAGGCATCCTGGATTGCAGTTGTTCGCAGCCTTTCCTGAGATGCAGGCGACAAGTATTGCCGAAATTGTCTGGCTACTGCAACGATGCCACTTTTGACCAAGTCTTCATCTCCTTTGTCTTGGTGCCAAATGTGGTCTAAAAGAGCGGGATCGTGGTCGTTGCTCTCGTCCGATGCTTTGCCGTTGATCACGAGCGCCGCGTTGTTGGCTATCAGCTCGAACGGGCTGCTTGCTCGGACAGGTGCCACGAAGTCAGCGCAAATGGTCCATGGTAATCGACCTGCATCGTCGACCGCCAAGCCTATGACTTCGTGCCTGCGGGTGTGGATATGGGATAAGAGGGAGAAGAATGTTTGCCACTGTACTTGTAAGTCGAGTTGGTATCCATCGTAATCGGGTTGGTCATTTGGTAGCCAACGAAGGAAAATTCTGGAAGTAATGGCGGTGGTAAGACGCTCGTGGAGCGGCTCATCTGAATCGCCGAAGCCTCGACTAGGAGAAGTTAAGAGGTTGCGGCCCTTTTTGTAGATGTGCAAGGCTGTCTCGAGTGATGCTTGGCTAAAGCGGCCGGGATAGAACAGGAACGATAGCCACTTTTCGCTAGGCGTCGCTAATGTGTCGACACTGATGTCGAGCTCGGCGTAGTCCGCAGTCTCTTTCAAGACTTCCATGCCCATGGATGAGTTGTCGACAATGCTCCACCCGCGTCTCCAGACATCTGCAAGATCGATCGCGTTGTCATGGCCATCCATCAGATTGAAGCTGAGCATAAATGTCCTGCAGACTGCGCCACTTCGTGCTCTGATCCAGATCCCGTTGTTCTGCCATCTGCGTCCTGGGGCGACGTGGAATTCAGCAAGATGCCAGATGTTGGTGTCGAGCATTTCGGCGATAGGAGGAACCAGATGTCCTCCGTGCGGCTGTGCGTCACGGACATCGATGGGATTTGTCTGCTCAGATCCAATAGCATAGAACTTGAACTCGTGCTCCTTGGGTGAGTGTACTATCAGGAAGTATTTGGTGTCCGGCACGCCCATATTCCCCACGATCTGTAGCAGGGTCCCTTGTTCTGCACCCATAGCGTACTGTGCTTGTCTTTTCTTCTCCTCGGCGGTCCATAATCTGTCGTCGAGAATATCCATTTGCGCTGCTATTCTCCCTGTCTCAATGCTCCAAGCTCTTAACACGTGGTCCAGACCAACGGTCCAGATGTATTGGCCGTCCGGACTCTTCGCAATGGCAGCACATGCATTGGTGTCGAGGTCAAGGTCTCCAAACTTGACCGTCTGGCGTCGAAAGGTCATTGTCCGCTTCAGACTACCGCTCCAACCTCCTTCGCTGAAGAATGTAGTACGCCATTGGCTGGCATTTTCGTTCGGTTGTCGCTCGAGCCGCATGAGGCTGCCATCTTGCAATGACACGAAAAGCTCGAGGCTGCTGACAGCGACGATACGGTAGGGCCTTCGATGAGAGAAGGCGGCGGGTGAGAATTTCTTGAAGCAAGTATTCGAATCGAAGTCGGCAGGCGCAGTCTCGCGCACCAGCAAATGTCGCGGCAACGTGATCGTGTATAGATCATCTCCACTCAGAACGAAGATATCCAACTCATCTTTCGTGGCGGAATCTGCGAGGGCCACGCCGTTTGATAGGATCTTGTCTTGAAAAGAGATGCAGTAGGTGAGCCAGCATTCGCTTTTATTGTGCTTCTCCTGCACGAGATCGACACAACGCAGCTCCAGCAGCCGGCGCTCGTTCAGCACACGCCAAACAAAACTGCGTGGGCTCCTGTTGCTCGACCGAAAGAATACGGAGCCTTCACTTGCAAGATGCTTGCGGGCAAAGGCTTCCTCATCGTGATCCCGAACCTGATCAAATGTTCGCTTGCGTCCAGCACCGAATGGCACGAGGGAAGTGCTGCTACCGCCAGTGTTGATCTGTAAGGTGGTGCTGGGGGACGATGGTGCGAGAGACACACGGGTTTCTTGGTATATCGATGGCGGTTGCAGCGGAGAGGCCGCCATTGTCCAATGCGCCGACTGTCTAGTGGCAGACGATTGCGGTGGGTTCGCAGAGCTGCAAGCTGTTGCAAGGTTCGATCGGAAGACGTGAATGTTCGCGTTGCGGCCGACGGAAGTTGCCGCTCGCCGAGATTGATTCAGAATCGTCAATACTTTACTCGGGCTCAACTAATGCTAGAGAAATGCCATCTGTAGTCACAGGTACTGCGAAAGGTTCCGATTTCGCAAGCCATATCATTACTCGTGCACTTGGTCATATACGCGCAGCCATACTGCTAGGTCGCAGTGGGTATATACACATGGACAGCAAAACGATCGTGCCAACGCCAGGCGCTCATGACAAACATCCTCTGAAACATGCGGTCTGTAAACATCTCCTCGTCATTCCCTCTCCAAATCCTTCGGCTGCGGATCGTTGATGCCTTCCTCTGTGATGGCAAACATGCAGTCGCTCTCCGGAAGGCAAGGCGAGTCATAGATCTTGCACACCCGGGTTTCGCCGCGACCTTTCTTGAGAGAGAGCCGAGTTGTTGATGCGTGCGCGATGATGTTTCCTCCAATTGGTTTCTTTGGGTCGGGGTTGAACATCGCCGAGGGACCGCCATCCACCTGAGCGACGACCTGATTTGTGATAACCACGGCAATACCGAACTCATCTGCCAGCCGTTGCAGAATACGCATGAACTTCGCCAGATGGGTTTGTCGGTTGGATAGCTCTCCGCGACCCATGAAGTCGGTGCGGTAGAGGGCTGTGGCGCTGTCGACCACGAGGAGGGAGAATCTTGTTTCCGTCATCATCTGCGCAGCTTGATTGAGTAGTTGCAGCTGGTGGTCTGAGTTATATGCGCGAGCGTATGCGACATTGTCGAGAACTTCCTCCCCCGAAAGCCCATATCTGTTAGCGACAGACAGGAGTCGGACGGGACGAAAGGTGCCTTCCGTATCGATGTACAGACACTTTCCTTCTCCGCCGCCCATATCAAATGGCAGTTGACAGGTTACCGCGAGCGTGTGACATATCTGGCTCTTTCCCGTTCTGAACTCTCCGAATAGCTCGGTGATGCTGCCTGTCTCTATGCCACCTGCCAGGAGTGTGTCAAGCTGTTTGGAACCAGTGGTGATAGAGATCAGTTCTGATCGGCGCGCGTGCATTTCCGTAGCTGTGGTAAATCCCATGGGAACGAGTTTGCTGGCCTCGGTAAGGATCTTGGTAGCTTTCTGCTCGGAGACACCCTTGATAGTTTCGAGGAGCTTCTTGGGGGTGTATGCGACGCTTTCGACAGTGTTGTAGCCCGAATCGACGAACAGCTGTATGTCGCGCTTGGTGAGACCGTTGATGCCCTCGAGACTTGAAAGAGGCGTAGGCGCGCCGGGGCCACCAGCCATGCCGTCCTCATAGCCGGACTGCGTCTCGTCGTGTTCGTCGGCCATGATGTGGACTTCGGAAGCCTGGGTGATCTGTACAAATGAGAAGGATCGGCAAGGCGGGGCGGGGCGTGGTCTGGAGAGAATGCAGGTGGTGAATCGCGAATGATGGGAAAGAGAAGGTGGCGAGGAGATGATGAGCAGGCGGACGCGCAGCGCGCAGCGCTAGAGAAAGCTTGTCGCGCAGTCACATGATGTCGCCTCGCAGCACATCCTCTCCATGGGGAAATAACTCGGCGTTTCCCTGGAGCAGGCAAATTATCGAGAGCGCGGTTGTGCCCAGGCGAGCGCAGCCTCCACCCTCCAGTTGAATTGCGCGGAGTCGAGCCGGTTCGAAGCCGTGAGCGCTCACTCCCGTGTCATCAACGACTTGCATGCGGCCCCCTCCATGGCCCTGCGCCGAAGGATCCAACGTGATCTCAAGTGTGTTTCCAGACGTCGAGAGCCAACGTCAAGCGCATGGGACATCGAGCGTGCGAGAAGCGACACCCGCTCAACGCTCAGGATGATATACTGATGCACAGCATGTATGTCGAGCAAAGACACAGGTAACTCACCAGAGACCCAGCCGTTGCTCCCGGAGCAAGCTGCAGCCACCCCGACACACCCACAAGAGCAGCCGCCAGGGCAGCTTGGGCAGCCCTGGCCGCCAGCAGAGGGCATACAGCCCATCCCAGGCCTAAGAATCAATCAGTCATCATCATCACAGCCAATGCGCTCAGATTGACAGATAGCGCAGTTCCGGCGCAAGATCTGTCAATCCCATATGCCGTGCTTTGGAAGAGAGATAACAAAAACACCACCATACCAAGTCCAGGAGGCCGACCCCTGGTGGCCCGGGAGGCTCTACCTCCACAGCCAAGCCCGCCTGCTCTCGACGGTGGCAGTAGGCGTCGAACTCCATCTGCCGAATGGCGTAGATATCGTCCGACTATGAACTCTAGTCAGCATACGCGTCTTGTGGCACGAAATATCAGAATTAGCCCATATGTGCCAGTAAAGCTATCGCTCCATGAATTCCAACGGTCCGAAAGCGATCGGAATTTCCTTCGGTAGCATACCCATCCGATGGCATTGGAAGCGACTCAAGGATGTGAGACTTCGGACCTCACCCACAGTTCCAGGACTTGGCGCTCTCGCTCGGTGGCCTCGGCCAGTCCCGAAGCAATCAGAACTTCATCCGGTAGCATATCTGTCTGATGGTCTTGGATGCGGCTCAAGGACGTGAGGGTCCGGATCTCACCCACAGTTCCAGGACTCGACGCTCTCGCTCGGTGATTCTCGTCCCTTTCCAAAGCAGTCAGAAGTTCCTCCGGTAGCATGCCTGTCCGACGGCGATGGAAGCCATATATCAGGTGAGTTTCCGGACCTCGCCCATTACTCCACGACCTCGTGATATCGCTCGACCGGTTCTGCCACTCCGAAAGTCGTTGGATCTTCCTCTGGTGGCATACATTCGCGACGGCATTGGAGGCGACTCGACGATGTGAGGGCCCGAACCTCGCCATCTCGCTCAAAAGTCCGCACGTCGATCTTGGAAAAGGGTCCTGGAGATGAAGGAGAGAGAAGCCTGAACTTACCGCCGACTGCCAACCGTTGCGGCGCTCCAGCCCGCGCCAACACACGAGAAACAAGGCGGCCGTAAGGCCGTAGGCCAGCGAGCCGCTGTAGCCCCCAAGCCAGCCCACGAACTCCGTCAAGCCCATCTATTCACTCACGATTAGCATGTGACCAAACTCTGTCCAATTCTTATGCAAAAGCATACCTTGCATGGGTGCTCCGAGCTCGAAAATGGTATTATGAATCTATGCGTTCGCAAAATTAGCTCCTCCTCACGCTCCACAAAGGGCTTCCAGACTTACGTGATAGTGAATGGTCTGTTGGAAGAATCGGAAGTGATAGAACTGTACACGTATCAGCACACCGGCATCCACAAGAGCAAGTCCTCCAACTCACGTTTGTTGGTGATGCAAGCAGAACGAATTCACAGTCACGAAGGGGGCATGAACACTCCAGTGCGATGGGAAACGAAAGAGCCTCCCGCACTGTGTGTGCCTACCTTCACCTACCTTTTGGCATTCGACACGGCCCTCCTTCTCCAAACTTCGTCGCAGACACCCCTGCACTTCTCCAACAACATATCGGCGCGAAGAGAAGCCACAGCTAAGCAATACGTCGTTCCCAGCAAGCACACCGCATATCTCCTGTCAAGGAAGCACAGACGATCTACCCCAGCAAGGAACAACAGGAGATCAGCACCATAATCAAGTAGAAATGCCAATATTCACATACTTGTGTACTGTACACATCGCGATTTCGCAAGATTTTCCAGCGCTTACCAAAAAATCGAGTTCCGATGCACCCTACCTCGTCCTACCCATATTTTGACAGTTTCTCATACTCGTCAGCTCATCGCGACGACCTCACACACATTCAGGGCCTTAGATTCACCCCAACAGCGTTCCTCTGCTTTGCCAATGCATAGCGTACGTTAAGTGAATCAAGGCCCCAAAGCTCGACCGACCTAAACCGGGCACCAAGAACGAGAGCCAAGCTCGTTTCCCCTTCACGATAATGGAAGGACCAAGCCTCTGTCTCGAAGCTATACCGTTGGACAGATATGATGCCGAAGCTGCGTTACCACAAAAGGCTAACGCTTCTGCGCGACCGCTACAGAAGCTTATCTAACAATGATGATGACCGAAATCCAGCTTCGCGTCGCAGCGCCAACAGCTGTCGCCAGCCAGCATACAAAATCCACCATCCTCAGGCCTCGGATTATGTCGGTCGTACACGCGCGTATGTGTGATACCAATGCTTTCCCATTTCCCATTTCCCCGTTCTTCATGCCTTCCTTCTTCCCCGTCCCTTCTGATCCTCGTCCTCAACATCCACAAACCTCACCGCGAGCCCGCCACCACGCCTTGCCCTCTCCCTCAATTCCACAGCCGCAGGACCCAGACCGGAGTCCGACTTGCTCCTACGTCCCACGATCTTGGGCAAGATCGCGACACATTTCGCAGCCGTGGCCGTGGCCGCCGACGTCGAAGACGGAGAAGACGGAGAAGACGAAGATGGAGAAGACGCTGCGGAAGAAGTCTTTGGTGACGCGCGGGACTTGACGCTGACGACATGCCCAAATGCGGCGGTGGCTTCGGCTTCGTCGTGCGATTCCTAAAAAGCAGACCTGGCCGAACCCGAGCCGGCGCTCAACGGCGTCGCGAGACCGCCGAACGACGACTCACTTGCGGGGGTGGCGGGAGTCCCGGGCTCGAGCGAGAGCTGGACTTTGATACCCACAATCCACTCGTGCTGCAGCAATTCTGCAGCCGAGGCGCGCTTGGCGGGATCGCGTTCAAAGCATTTTCGGAGCAAGTCGAGACCCGGCTCGCTCATCTGGTCTTTGGTGGGCATGAGGGGCGTGTTGCCGTTGGCGATGTTGTACATGATGGCGAAGTCGTTGTCCATGTTGGCCCAGGGGCGGGAGCCGGTGGCCATTTCGGAGATAACGCAGCCCAAGGACCAAATGTCGGCGGCGCCGAGACGGCCGCGAGCGGATGAGCCTTGCGGAGCGCCTTTGATGACCTCAGGGGACATGTACATGGGTGTGCCTTGGACGCTGCGTTGTCGGCCGTTGCCGCCAGGACCGTCGGCGACGATGGTCTTGCCTTGTTTGGCGATGACTTTAGCGGCGCCGAAGTCGACGAATTTGATGACGCCGTTGTGATCAAGGAGGATGTTCTCGGGCTTGATGTCACGATGCACGACGCCGGCTTCGTGGAGGTAGCCTAGCCCTTCGAGCATTTGAAGGGCATAGACCTGAACTACCATTTCGTCTTCCACACGACCATGCTCCAGCAAACCAGCGATCGAACCACCGGAGCAGTATTCCATGAAGATGTATACCTTGTCGCGATGTGGTTCAATGCCGTAATACTGGACGATATTAGGGTGGTCAAGCACTTGCAGCACGCCCATTTCGTCTCGAATTTGACTGACGATCGTCGGGATCATCTTAGGATCCTGGAGACGGATCTCTTTGACGGCCATCAAATGCCCACTGTCCAGGTTGATCGCCGCGTACACCGAGCCAAATGTGCCTCCTCCGACGAACTGACCCTGCTGCCACCGAAGATGCACATTACCAGCCGAGGCAGACAAGTGAGTGAGCGCGCGGTCGGCATCGTTACTGTCTTCCAGGACACGGCCCAGAGCTTGGCGTTCCGCTTCGCGATCTTTCCGGAGTTGGTCGATCTTTTCGAGTTCGTCCAGCCACTGCATGCGTACTATTCGAGAGCTTTCTTCGTCGTCTTTGAGTTTGCCAACGTCCAGTCGGAGCTTGCCGACCATGGCGTCCAGGCGTTGCCTCTCCGCTTGAGCAGCGACGGTTCCTCTGGCACCCATGATGTCGAAATGAGAGATCAATAGCGACATGCAGCCAGATACTTTCTGCCGTAGCTTTGCATACTCTTCATCAGAGATCGAGAGGATATTCTGTCCTCTTGTCATAACCATGGCGAATTCGAGGGCGACGACCGCCCACCGGAAGGTCTTTCGATCGCTCGCTACGCAGTCATCACAGATAAACGATACCCAGTCGAGTGCCAATTTTGTAAGCTTATGTTGATTGACCGCACGTCTTTGTGCGTCCATGTGAATGGCTGAACGTTGGCCGAATTCTGTCGCGAATGCAAAGCAATTTTGGATGAGTTCCTGGCTTTCGAGTTTACGGCCTGCTGCTTCAGTCTGGGATCGGACGATTGCAACCGAGTCCATAATAGTGTTGGAGAGCTTGTGTGCAGTCTTTCTGATCTTGGCAAGCTCCTGGTTGACGCGCGGTAGATTGGCTCGCTGTTCCACGAGTATAGTGAGGTCAAAATTGCCGATGGCGTTGACCAGAGCCATGTTAGCATTCGCCAGTCGTTGTTGACTGCCATCGGCGACGAGACGCATGCGGCCAGTTCGAAGATCCAAAGATTGCGGGACTTTGAGCACCTCTTTGCCCAGGTGCATCGCTTCCATGCGGTCTCCTTCCCAGAGAAGTGGGTTTTCAGGTCGTAGGATGAGGACGTAGGGATTGCTGGGGTCTTCGGGACTATCTTCGGCGTGGTAGCAGGTCCCCAACATACTCTGCACGTCCTTGGGACGATCTCGAAGCACGGGACTGGCGATGATATACAACTTGCCGGCATTCTTCTCGTTCTCACCTTCCGCAATGGCAGGTGGGCTGTCTGCACTGGTCTCCACGAGGAAATGGCCGGATAGTCGTAAAGCCAGTAGCAGATCTTCATACTGCTCATTGTCAATGTTAATGTTGTATTCGGTTGCGTTCTCGAACCTCTGACTCAAGATTCTGCCGAATCGAAAGATCTTTCGCTGGCGCACACGGACCGAGTCGAGGATGCTCTTGTAGCGCTTGTCCATTTCCGAGGTCCCAGCGACCTCGTCAGGCGGTCTTTGCAGCTCCTTTTCGAAATGTGCTGCAAGCCGCCCCATTGACTTGGACGTGAGACTGGAGAATTGCTCGGCGACTTCTACATCACCGCCATCCAGATGTCGTCCGAGTTCGTTCGAGAAGTCCCACTCTTGTTCGAGAATCTCGGCTTCTTTGAACGTGTTCTTGTTGGCCATCAGTTTCCAGTTGAGCATTTTGAAGTAGAATTTCAGGGCGTCCAGGATGACCGAGTCAAAGGCATCATCGATGCAGGGAGGTAAATCCCACCCAGGTTCTGGTTGTGCAATTACATTGTATGCCTCCTTGATCCTGACAGCAAGCTGGAGAAGGATCTGAAACTGCAGGATCATCTGCTCGGCAGTCATGACACCTTGCTGTGCAGGATCCTTCATCTTCTTCGCATACGAGAGTCGCATGCGAATGATTTCCTGGATCAGCCGTGACGGGAAGTTGATGAGGGTCAGCAGCTCCTCGATATAAGGGGGCAGATGTCGGTCGGAGAAAGCTTCAGCGTTCGCGATGAGGGTCGCCTTCGCCTTGTGGATCACCGTGTTGACGCCGTTGAGCAAGCTCTTGTCGCCCTGCAATGACTTGAGACCATCCTCCTTCAAGATTCGATCAATGAAAGAGCTGTCGTCGAATAAATCATTGCCTTGCTCACTTTCAGGTCTGGTTCTTGCAGCTGTGAAATCGAGCGATTCATTGCCGACCCAGCGCTGGAGAATGCCGAGCTCGGCGTTAATGAGCTCCGTCGTGTTGTGCCATGAGATGACAGCGTCGCAAGTCTCTCTGAATGCTGAAGAGGCAGCTCGCGGGTGGGCGGTCTCGAAGGCCTGCCGTGTGGGATACAAGTTCACGACCTTTTCGATCTTCTTTACGATGTCCTCCACTTGTTCAGTCGCCGATTTACCGGCTTCTGCCTCGCCTTTGACCTCGAATGCGATGATCGACTCGATCGCCGTCTTGATCTTGGATCTGCCATCTTCGATCAAGCGCTTCTGGGCCGCTATCGACCTGCCACAGGTTTTGGCTCTGACACCCACCCACACCTCGTTCTTGATGGCTGCATCTCCTTGCTGCTCAGGACCCCCGATCAAGCGCTTCTTCTCCTGCTTGACAACATCCCCCGTCAGCACATTAGCCAGCATCGCATGCCACTCCAGCCGTTCACGGTTAGCAGGAATGTTGAGCTCTTCCATAGACGGCTCAAGATCTTCATTACCATAGTACAATAGGGTGTCCACTTCCGCAGGGTCATGGTCGACATGCGTAAGATTCGTAGGGCTTTCCTCGTCTGTTTCGCTGCCAGAGCTGTAGTCAAGACTGGGTGTCCTTGGTTCTCCATAAAAATCATTTTCCTGCCCAGTCTGCTGTATCCGCTGAACGTACGCCTTCTCTTGCGCGCGGTATTCATCGTTCGGGTTCCTCCTCCTGCGACCGTGCGTGGACGAGTTCCGCGGCCGCCTTGTGTCGATCGAGTTAAAGACGCCACGCATCGACCCCGGCCCTCGGTCAGGCCTGTAAACACTACTGGGCTGTCTGGTCGTGCTCGGGCGCAGCTGCTTCCCAGACACCACCCCATTGACGATGGCCGATCCCGGCGGCAGAGTGGCATATTCGGGCAGGGTCGCGTGAGGCATGCTGCTTGTCCCTCGAGTGCTCGTCCGCGACATGGACGACGTTGGCGTCCAGCCGTAGGTGCTGACGTTGGTGAGGGGCGTCACTTCATCCTGCGCGCCAAAGCCTCCGTTGCTGGTAGGGGAAAAGTGTGTGCGCGAAACGCCATCGCTATCGCTGTAGGAATCCTGCTGTGCACCACTGTACTGATCGTCGCCGCTGCTTCCGGTGCCGCTTGAATCGAAGGTCTGCAGTTCGGGGCGCGACTCCTGGTCAGGCTCCTCCATGATGCCCTGATGACGGGAGGGGATCTGGCTGTCGCTGGCGTAGCGGATGTGGGAGCGTAGGAGGGAGGGCGAGGTGTTGCCAGGTGCAGACGACATGTTCGGCATATCGCCGTCACTCGCGCAGCAGGTATGGATGCACTAAGGGCCCTAATGGCAGCGATTCGTGCTAGCTCCAACGTGGTCGGTCTGCCATGCACGCCGTGGCGGTGCAAAGAACCTTAATGGAGGCGATAGTAGTGGAGGGAGAAGTGCGGTGAGGTCAAAGGAGTGTCACGCGGCCGTGATGGGGGGGGTGTGAAAGGGATGCTGGCGCGTCTCGTTCCGGGCAAGATGCACGCGAGCTGGTCGTTTCCGTGGTCGTTTCCGTGGTCGTTTCCTTGCTTTTGGGAGACGTCCAGATCGAGTGGCGTTGCGAGCGCCACACATGCAAGCTGCAGCCACGCGCAGGGATGCTGCATCCGTGCATCCCCGGTTCCGGGAAGCACCTGGTGAGGCTCAAAGTGTATCGCCGCGGCGATCGGACTTCACATCTGCTTTATTATACAGCTGCACATGCGGTGCACAGCGACTACTGTACTACTAGTTGGGCTGTCTATTTCTGTTCGGCTTAGCACAGGTGTCCGGAGTTCTGTTTCTATTGTTCGGCGCACACAATCCTACCGATCGCGGCCGCTTCCACATTCCCACACCATGGCCCCCCCACCTCGACCTCGAACCCTCCGCAAAGATGCTGTCGCATTACATTTCAAGACGACCAAACCAGTCTTACTCTCCGACGCTCCACCGGGCTCCAGGACTTCTTTGCCGCCGAACATCCGCAGCATTACATGGTCTCCTACCGGTGCTCTGATCGCAAATACTGTGAGTACCAATATCCGCGTCTGGAACCCTGAACGCCCGGACGTAAAAGCGAGCACGGAGCTCCGAGACAACCCCTCAAAACCCGGCGCCCACGCGAAACCAGTGGAGAAGATCTCCTTCAACCCGCGTACCGAGAACGTACTTGCCAGTACAGGACTCGACGGCTTCGTCCGAGTCTGGGATGTGAGAGCGCCTGGAGGCGCGACTGGATTGGCGGGTGGAGGAGGCTTAGGTGCAAGGACCAACGTCACTGGCAAGAGCGGGGAATACGATGTGGGTGAGCAGTGTCTGTTTCTGACATGGCGGCCTAATGGCTCGGAATTGCTGGTTGGCAGTGGCAAGGACAAGGTCATTGCTTTTGACGTGCGGAAAGCGGACACCACCATGCTCGACATGGCGACTATCACAGCTGCCAACACAGCTGCTCCTCTCAAGTACGAGCTCAGCCCGAACGTTCTGATGGAGAAGCCGTACGAGAAACCATACTTCTACGAAATGGCTTTCACGAACAACGGTAAACACATCTTAGCTGCCACTCTGGACGGCTCAGTCAAGATCTTCTCATATCCGTCCATGAAGACAATTCATACACTATCTGGCCATCCTTCCACGACCTACTCCGTCCAGCACTCACCAGCTGGCACCTACATTGCTGTTGGAGGTTCCGATTCCGCAATCACGCTTTGGGACACCAGCTCGTGGCTCTGCACACATGTTTTGAGGGAGAACCCAAATGCCGTCCGTGCGCTGTCTTTTTCCATGGATGGTCAATACCTGGTCTGCGGTGGAGGCGTTGACCAAGACAAGGTACACGAAAAAGGACTTCACATATGGCACGTCGACACGGGAGAGGTTCTACACACCATTGAGACGACCAATGCGCCGACTTTTGTCGAGTGGCATCCGCTTAGGTATGCGATTGCCTTTGCCGGTGATCCTGGCGGTGTCAAGATCGTTGGGGGTGTTTCTGGGACGTAAAAAGGCCTGGACGAGAGAATGTCTCACTTCTCTCGCAAAGGGATACACCCACCATGTGCGTTGTTGCCGAGATCACCAATGACTGGGCAGATATCTGCGCATCTGCTCGGGGCCAAACAGTACGACATGTATTGGGCTTATTTTGTTGAAGAGGGTAAAATCGATGACACTTCCGAAGTGGCACCAAAAGACTGGCTATTCTGCCTAGCTGAACGCACTCGCGCGACTTGACCATTGGCCAAGACGGTATCAGCGTCGAGCCCTGAACAGTACCATATCTTGCTGCTCAGCAGCTGAAGCTCAGTGCTCGCCCAACAGAGGGCTGGTGTGAATTGGGGAAGCAAACACAGTAGGTCCATCGCTTCACACCGAAACCCCTCCTCAAAGCCTATAGCCAATCGGAAGAAATAGCCACCGTATTTCGATCGACGCATACGAGGCCTTCTTTTCCAAATATATAGCCAAGCAAAATAGGATAGCCAGGGCTCCAGTTAGACGGTGCACTATAGATCTTATATAGATATAGCCAGAGCTATGGGATATCTTTCCAAGAGATTTCATGCTAGCCGGGACGAAACCGCGTGGAACGGGTTGTGTATCGGCAGAAGACCCAGTCAATAGTGTACACACATCAGACACCCAGAACTGCGTCGCTGGAACTGCTGCATCCTATCTTGAGGCTGCCATATGCACAGCCTACGGTCCAATTAAGCGAGATGACGGGCAGGGCTATCCTGGTTAACGGCAATCAACTGCTATTGAGCTAGTCGGCTAAGCACTAGAATTATTGCGAACGCATCCGGTATGTGACGGGAAGTTGACTCCCGTAGAATAGATATATGCTGTCTTCAAGGACAGTCCTGCCCGTAATTTCGCGTAAAAAAATGCATAGTAGCAAGGATTCGTGCCGCACCTCCGCGATTTCACCTGCTCTATTGTACGACCTCTCGGCTATTGACTGTGTGCATTGGCACTTAGCTATATTGTATGAACGTGCAGAGCTCGCTATGACTAAAGATATTCGTAGAAGGCGGAGACAGGTAGGCGAAGGATGCTTTGTTACGTGAGGTTGCAGCATAGACGAGGCGCGGGTCGGGCCGTGCCTCGGGAAGCCGGCTTTAAATTATCGTCTATCGAGGCACTCTACTCTATTTTGCAGTAACGTTGAGAATTGTTCTGAGCGAGATGGTTTTCAAGTCAGAGGTATCTATTGCGACAAGGGGTACGACGCGCCTATCAGGCTCAGAACTCCATAATTAAGCAATGCTCGAAATCGGTCAAACATCCGGCCCAAAACCACGCTGTCTCGTCTCCGACCTCCAACTGTCCAACTACATCAACCATGGAGATCCACCACGGAAGAAGAAGCCATTTTTCATCATCCTCAACCAAACATACACGCACACCTTAGACCTCCTCCTTCCAGCGACCTCAGCCCAAAATCTACAACAAAACCTCGCATCCACTGGGAACGGCACTCTCCACTACGCCAAAATCCACCTGAAACTCCTCGACCTCATCTCCAACCCCTTCTTCACAACGTACATCAAGTCCAACTCCTCAAACATCCTGATGCTCTCCGAAGGCCGCTCTGGGATCGACGACCTCTATTCGTTGCACGAAGGAAAACTGTCCATCGACATCGACAAAGCCACGTTCGAACGCATGGGTTTACAAGGACAAGCCATACCGTCTCCGGGAAGGAAACATGTCAAGCAGAGATATCGAGTGGAAATCGACTTACGGAGCCCGAACATGTTCCCAGGGAAGAAAGGCTTTGAGCGGGTGAAGTGGTGTTTCCAAAATGTTCTGGTCGAGGCGAAAACGTGGTTGGTCGTGGATCTCAAGGATCCCGGGTCCCTGTCTGCAGGGAAAGGAGAAGCAATGGGGGATCTGCAACCCGCAATCAGAGAGTTGGGCCC
The DNA here is from genome assembly GCA_026120125.1 of Pseudocercospora vitis. Lineage (NCBI taxonomy): Eukaryota > Fungi > Ascomycota > Dothideomycetes > Mycosphaerellales > Mycosphaerellaceae > Pseudocercospora > Pseudocercospora vitis. The sequence goes on from JALRML010000004.1 coordinate 33,739, forward strand.
AGAGATAGAGAAGACAGATGGCGCCACGGTGCCCGCGTGGCCGGATCGCGTCTTGGAGGAAGATTATGCTGAAGTCGCGGAATTGTTGGAGTGGATTGGTTTGGCGATGTTAGGCTCACCGACGATTTGGAAGGACGATGACACGGACCCGTACCTCTGTCGATATCAGACACCGACCAATTGGGGCGAATGCAAATCTCAAGATCTGGTGAGGTTGCGGTGGCAGGGACTAATCTATCCTGCTTTTGCTCAAAAGATCTTCCTGGCGGCGCTCAAAGCAGCAGGATCGGAGTGGTTGGCCATGAGTGGGATTGCTTTCGATGGGGAGGCATACACGGTGCTTGTACACGACGATCATAGCATTTCTTGGGAATACCGGTTTTAGACACCAGTGAAGAGCGCTTTCATGGCTCGTCCAAACCAGACGACTATCAGCATTGATGGACAGGCATCCGAGGCTGTTTCACCAATTTCACATCGGTCTCAGTAGTGCGCATTGCCATCCTCATCACCGAATGCCCATCAGGCTTTCTCGAATGGCGCACCTCCTTTTCTTGCCCTGCGCCAACACACATTTCATGGCAATACTGTAGCATATCCTGACACCTCCGGCACCCCCAGTCGATGGTGAATTGCTGCGTTGGCGCGCCATTGTATGGCGTCCACACTTCAGCGTAAATCTCAAGTGCAGCCTAATATTGCAATGGAATCCTGTCAATAACACAAGAGTCATCTTCCAATTATGTCTTCTATAGAACATGGAGAAGTTACCGAGCGCTGCGAAAATACAGTCGAGAGTATTACGGATGCAAATATCTACATCTACCCTACGCAACTCATTTTCTCCGCTCAAGAAGTGGACACCGCAGTAAGGAGATACCGAAATCATGAGAAAGATGACGGCGCACGCTTTACGGCCCAGCCCAGGACCGGTTGTGAATACGGCATTTGAGCATATGTGTTTGTTCGCACGCCTGCTTGCGGATTAGTAGGAGGGTTCATCTCGGAAAGGCCAGCTTGGGCCTTGTAGGGGTCGTGATATTTCAGACGAAAGAGGATGGACTGTGTGCTGAGTCTGAGCAAGCAAATGACAATCTGAGCTCATTCAGGCGCATGCGGGGGATGATTATAGCTTGGAGGGGAGTATACGTAAGGGAATCAACAATTTGCTAACATTGAATTGCGACTCGACATGCGACAGATACTGATGAGAGCTGATATCCAAAGAGTAGCATGGCCGTGTGGCACTTTCCAACGATGCCAAAAGCAGCGCTTTGTTGAAGACTGCTAGTACCACAGGGTCCGGGCTTGCCGCCAACATGCAGACTCCAAATCTCTGTCCATGTTCTGCTACTACTCCCGATGATAATTCCAAAATCATCGATTTCCACATCGAACTTTCTTGCCATCCACGGACCTTAGAGTGTGGTCCCATATCAAGCCATCGAATCCCCATTTTTCTCCAGGGGCCGGGCTGAGGGGTAATTGCTTGATTCTCGCACGCCAGAATCTCACCAAGCAGGTGCAAGGTGTGTACGTTGGATACACTCCTACATCTCCATTGCAAGTGCTTGGCGCCCAATCGACAGTCATGAAGGAGGAGCCCCATGGGTCTTCGACCGAGTCAGCGATGTAGGACCAAAGATTGGGTACATGGGCATGCAAAACACCGAAGAGCTGTCATGTCGAGTGCATTGAAAGACGTACCTCCTGGTGGTGTCTCGTCATGGCGGAGAGAAATCGCGACCAGGTGGGCAAGCCAACCCCTGCATAGGTGGTTGCATTCATCGCCATATTCCTTTTGCCCGCATAGGATGGGCCTTGAGTTCTTGGCCGTGGCAGTGAAGCGTTTGCAGTCTTTCTGGTAGCCGTATACGGGAGAAATGAGGGCAAGCCCAGCAATCAGGATCGTGAAGAATTGCATGGTGATGATCTCTGGAACGACGATCTTTTGAGCAGAGGTTGTTGGTGACGGATCCAGAGGGAGTTGGACGCCAGTCTTTATGTGGATCGGCATTTGGTAGTTTAGGCTGTTCCACAAGCCTCCTGAACGACGAACCCTGATCAACAGCTCGAATAGAGCAGCAAAGCTTTACTGGTACAACCAAGGTACGTTCATGCTGTTCAGAGCCTGCACGATGTGCCAACAGTGTTACATTCCTCGATGCGCTGGCTAGAACAAGGATCCTGAGTGTTGCAGCGAATCATCTCTAGTCGTTCAATTGAGCCGTAGAAGCATAGCAATGGTTTTGTGTCGTGCTCGGGGTCGTTCGTATCATCAGCGCTTTGCGACATGGAGTCGTGGATTGCTCGGCACCCATGCGAGCTACACGGACTACTCTGCCTGGATCCCATCTGGTCAGAGTCACCTCGTGATTCATTGACCTTGACCCCGTACTACACGCTATCGAACTTTCGCAACTGAACTGGCTTCGAGGTAGCCTGTTGGCCCGCTTCAAGGGATAACTCCACACTTGTGTTCATTGTTCTAGAGGCGAACTATTCATCTATAATCTTAGTTGTCTCCTATCGTCGTCCCGTGTCCGAATACATTGGAAACAAGTGCGCGGCGCAGCAACGGAAGCAGTAACAAATAAGCGGCGTCAGAGTATGTAAATAATGCAAGGGACACTGATATAGCCGGTTGGTTGCTCAGCCTAGGGTTACATGATTATGCTTTTCGTCAATGTTTTACCGTCGCAAGCCCAGGAGTTCCAGACTCCAGGCAATGTACAAAGTACTTGACTGGAACTCCCTGAACCTTGACGGGCTGCACGGTGGAGGTGGTCGCGGTCTGCATTTAAGTCTTACATTATGCGTGGTGAGATAGAGCCTAAGTAAGAATCAGGTTCTCGAGGGTTTCGCAAAATATTGCTGTCTTTGTTGCAAAATGGTCTCGTCAAAGTACGCATTCGTTGCTTTCGTCGCCGTGAGCTATGGTGAGATTTATCCCTTCATCAGCCCGGTCCAAATCGGGCCTGATGTTATCCATTACCTGGAATCCCCAGAAAACAGGAAGCAGCACTGGAATCTTGTGAAGTCATTGCTGGACGACACTTTCCCCGGTATCAGCTGCAACGCCTATGCCGAGGACCATTCTTTGGGACATCGCACTACACCAAATCAGATTGCCCTGGCCATCGAAAGGTCCTTGATCAACATCCATCCCTCGATCAGCTGTGCAGGAGAACTGAACGAAGAAGAATTCCTTAGTGGTTCTCAGACCGACGAACGCAACTCCTTTGCACTACAGAAAAGACGCAATGTATGGTCTTGAACAAATCTTGACAAGCCGTCCGACTCCTGTGCTTACGGATAGATAGTGTCCCGGCCACACCTACCCTCCCGCTCGATCGATAGCACATCACCCAGCAGGGCAAGAAGTCGCGCTCGATGTGAGCATCGAGACCAAAGCTCAAAATGATGCGATGAAAAAAAAAGCCTCGTCTGGTTATACTAGCTGTCGGCACGCAAACCATCCAGATGCATGCATAGCCTGCGTAAGTGTGGAATCATCGATGCGATCGCCGCGGCTAGCCACCAAGGACTTTCTGACTGATGTGAAATAGTGGTCCGGCTTCGTCGTCCAATATGTTAGTGAGCTGGCGGGCTGCTCTTTAGCAGCATACACGGCATACAGCAAGCTTTATTTCGCGCCGTCCCGGAATGTGTGGCTTGGTTACATGTGCTGTGTTGGTGCATGTACCGGAAAATTTGTAGCGCTGTCGTCTGCATGTAATGGCCGGTAGATTTTGGCCATCGTGAGGGGACTTGGGTTTTGGGCGGATAAAAGATTTTCAGCCGGGACGGAATGCTGATACGTTTCAACAAGTTCGGCATCTGATATACGAATCTTTCCGCGAGGGAATTTTGCATGCTTCGTGTTAGTGGCCACAAGTTAATCGCTTATAAGCTTTCGCATGAAGTCAGAGGATATACAATTAATCCGCAAGACGAACAAGCTTCTCAGCCTGCGAGCAACACACTACTCCATGTACATAGTGGCTGGAGCATGTGCAGATTATAGCAAGCGTATACCTGCCGTGGTCATGCAGGGTATTTGTGTGTCCTCGAAGTTTCCCCGTGGGGTATTCGTGGAAAGCTACGCTACGCAATATCGAACTCGTTCGCAGGTGCAGCTACCGAATCTAGACATGCAGGGAGTCGTCCGGGTTGAAGATCATCGGCAATGGCTGCCTGACCAGGTAGCACCTGGCAGTATCATCACGAGGCAGGGCACTTCCCGTACAAGCTTCCTAACCAGGTGGTCTGCCTAGCCTTACCACGAGCTGCCCATGTACAAAACCTTTATTATTTGCTAAGATCTTCGATCAAGATTTTCCTAACTCTTTCGACCCCGCGATATAGATTTGAAAGGAGATCATCAGCAACTGCCGCAGGTATACCTGAGCAAGGCTTTGATGAGATGCGGGGCAGCCCTAGGGATATCCTCTTGTTGAGTCTCGCACGATGTATGCGAGAAGAAAAAGTTTCCACCTATCGCATACCATGCTTCCTCGGGTAGATTGAGGAACAGAGAGATAATACCCAGCCCTTTTGTTTGTAATTGTAAATGCAACTGCCGCAGGTATACCTAAGCAAGGCTTTAATGAGATGCGGGGTAGCCCTAGGGATATCCTCTTGTTAAGTCTCGCACGATATATGCGAGAAGAAAAAGTTTCCACCTATCGCATACTATGCTTCCTCGGGTAGATTGAGGAACAGAGAGATAATACCCAGCCCTTTTGTTTGTAATTGTAAATGCAACTGCCGCAGGTATACCTAAGCAAGGCTTTGATGAGATGCGGGGCAGCCCTAGGGATATCCTCTTGTTGAGTCTCGCACGATGTATGCGAGAAGAAAAAGTTTCCACCTATCGCATACCATGCTTCCTCGGGTAGATTGAAGAACAGAGAGATGATACCCAACCCTTTTGTTTGTAATTGTAAATGCAACTGCCGCAGGTATACCTAAGCAAGGCTTTGATAAGATGCAGGGTAGCCCTAGGGATATCCTCTTGTTGAGTCTCGCACGATGTATGCGAGAAGAAAAAGTTTCTACCTATCGCATACCATGCTTCCTCGGGTAGATTGAGGAACAGAGAGATAATACCCAGCCCTTTTGTTTGTAATTGTAAATGCAACTGCCGCAGGTATACCTGAGCAAGGCTTTGATGAGATGCGGGGTAGCCCTAGGGATATCCTCTTGTTAAGTCTCGCACGATGTATGCGAGAAGAAAAAGTTTCCACCTATCGCATACCATGCTTCCTCGGGTAGATTGAGGAACAGAGAGATGATACCCAGCCCTTTTGTTTGCAATTGTAAATGCAACTGCCGATCCTGTGCGGTATCTGCCTCCTTCATCACTGCCGAGCACGAAAATCATCGGCTCAGACGAGCGTTCGACCAGAACGAACCATTATGCGGGCCAAGAGCAGCCTCGTCGCTTTACACGTACGAGACTTCATTCAGTCTTGAGCAATTCTATCATCCATCACGCAAGCCTTTACCCGATAAAAATCCGATTAGAACCATACAATACCGTCGTCCGATGCAAACGCATAGTCACGATCTTACTGAAAAGACCGGGTTCATACCAGCAGTAGTCCGCTCGAGTGGCAGAGCCCGACGCCCAAGAAGACGCGTCGACTCGCAGTAAACTTGGAAACTGCAATCGGGCTGCTCATAGCCATCGCCATCTGTCCACTCATTCTTCGCGCGCCCGAGCGACCGTGCAGAGACGATGCAGTGAGCCGTCGAAACGGATTCAATCTAGTCGTACCCAAAGGTGGTTACGACCCTCTTCCAGGGCATACAGGAACGTCCCATCGTCCTTGTCCGCCTCACTGACCCATTCCTTCCCTAACAGCGCTAGACAACCCTCCTCGCATCAAAGTAAACTGGATTGCACACCAAGAGTGCCATAGAGGCTCAGCCGACGTCGATGCCGCATGAAACGCCATGGTTCTACGTAGGCGGAAAGAAATGAAACCCCAGCTTGAGTTCCGAGAGTCAGAAGAGAAGAACAACTCCAAACGCTGACAGACATATAATTTGCAATACATCGTGGTCAAATCGTCGTACAAAGCCTCGAGCAGTACGGAATCGGGGAAGGGCAAGATGTGGCCGGGTCGAAACAATGAGAAGTCACACGTGATGTTCGCATTCCATCGGCTCCACTGTCTCGAAAGTTGCCCCCAACGCAATTGCTTCCTCCTACATACGAATAACTCCGAAGCCTCCCTAACCACCTCCAAAACACCGAGAATTCCGTCATATACCGTTGGTACCATCATCCCGGCGTCTTGGACCTCGATACGATCGAAGGATCCCAGGACCCCAGAAATATGGCAATGCTCCCAAACATAGACTATCGGTTTGAGTACCTGAGCCTGCAGCGGGATCTGCACGGCGAAATCGACGTTGAAGAGTCTTGAGGTGGTTCTGGAGGAGAGAAAGAACGGTACAAATTTCAACTAGTACGATAGTTAGTATACGAAACCCTCTCCATTTAACTTCAAAAGACATATCCTCTCCGCCAAAAAGCTCTCAAAATGTCTTAGGCCCAACATATGCAAGCGCAGTCTGACTACTATACGCATCTCCCGAAAAGCTTACTCGAAATCCAAATTATCCGGCATACACTTCCTAGCTAGCACGTAGAAATCTTACGCTAGCCTCGAACTATAAATCTCTCTTCTTCAGCCTTACTGTCCTCTTTCCGCTTCGACTGGATACCTGGCCCAATGCCTGTAACCTATCTCTCCGCCTAGAAGCCGAAAGCTTAGAGAAGGAGCCAAAGCTAGACGTTAAAAGAAACCAAAGCACGCCGTAGACCTCGAATTCAGTTTTCAAAAAGAAAAATACCCCTGCTGGTTAGGGCTTGCTGGCTGTGCGCGGAGAATATCGAGCCCAGTCGGGACTCTGCGACAAATTTCCCACATTCTCGATGATTGATTTCTTGATTGAACCCGAGAGCGGCAGCGCCGGCTGCATCTCTTCGGCAGAGGATGGGAGGGAAAAGGAAACCTCATCAGGAGAAATCTCAAGCAACCTTAAAAACTCACAGAGCTGCCCTGCACACGATACATTTTCCATTTTGGATACCCTTGCCTTGCCTTGCCTGAAACGTACCAAAAATGAACCTCCCCAGATCGAAAATGGAACCCGCTCCTACCCTTCCAACCTGCCAGCACCAGCACCTGGCCCCAGCACACGCAGCAACGGGCCCAGAACCTCTTCCGCGCCCGAGTACCGATCCGTAGCCGTACGCAGCGCTCTCACGAGGAAAGCGTCCAGGACCTTCCGTGCAGCGGCGACCTCGCTATTCGTGCGAACCTCGGGATGAAGTTCGAGCGCTTCGATCGCGTGCAGTGAAAACAGCAATTCCTCTAACTCAGACAGAGGCTGGGGTCGGCGACCCCTCAGGGGCTGGTCGGCGATATATGCGCGGATCGGGATGGCGAGGCGGAGGAGGAGGAAAGGGGTGGCAGCGTGGGCGAGGAGGGGGTGGGGCCCGCGGGCAAGGGTGATGAGTTCATTCCAGCACACATATGCGAGAGCTTCGCGGGGGCAACATGGGCTATTCTTGACTCGTCCGCGTCGGAGTTGAGAAAGGTTTTGAAAGGGAGAGGACGAGGTGGGAGGGAGTTCTCCAGGCTCGGGCTGGTGCAAAATAGAGGCGTCGAAGAGGGCTCGCGCGTAGGCGAGGCGGACTTGGTGAGGGATCGCAGGGTCACTAAGATGGGGGGTGATCTGGTCCCGCAAGGCGCTAAAAGTAGAGATGTCGAAGAGCTGGTCGTCGTAAACTTTTTGTTTGGAGTCACTCATGGTGTCGAGGCCGTTGGCTTTGACAATACCGGAGGCGATACCGACTAACTCGTGCCAGAGGTCCGCTCTCGAGGCCTCGAGAATTTGCTCGGTGCGCAGTGCTAGTTCAATGAGGGCGAGCGCCGCCGTCGTTGCTCTGCGCCATAGCGATTCTTGTTTGTGCTCTAGGGGATGTGTATATTTCAGTTCGATGACACGTCGCAGGCCTTGCAGCGACGGCAGGAAGGTGCCATGTTCTTCCTCACGATTCGCTGAGAGCAAGTGCTGAAGCCAGGAGATTGCCTCACTTGACAGAGCTACGAAAGTTGGGCCTTGTGCAGGCTTGCTGCCGTCCGTCATGTCGTGATGCAATTGGCTCATCTTCGAAGCTACCGTAACGAGACAAGGAATCGCATTCGGCACTTCAGTCTGCATACGTTTGAGTAGATTCAGCGTCTTGCTTTGGAGTGGTGAGAGGCTATTGAGGTCTGCACCGTGTGACGGACCGTCGGATTCTTTGATGCATGTATACACGTTGTCGATCATTGACCTGGTCTGCGACAAGCTCATAGCATCTTTGGTAAGGCGATAGATTTCTTCGCCGGCCTCGGTGTAGGCTGTGAAGGATTCCTGGTTGCTGCCTTTGCGTTTACTGTCGTCACTGCTTGGGGAGAAATGGGGTATTCGTTTCGCCCACAATGAAGCAGTACGATAAATTGGGCCCTTCCACAAGCTCATGTCGGGGTCAATTACCCGCAAGACTATCGACATCGACGACCAGACTGTTGCTGTCAATGATCGCTCCTCAACATCAAGGTACCTTTCCAGCATGCTGAGAATCATCTCCCAGAGACTTGGCAGCTTCGCAACCTTCTCGATCAGCCGGATATGCTGGGCAATGACAGAAGTATTGCCGATGATTATGCTCTTTGATAGCTCAGCGTCTGCAGACATAGTCGGTGCGTTTGGATCTCCAGGAGTGCCATTCTCTACTTGTAAGTAGGACATGGAGTCCATTTTCGCTACGTGCAGCGTTGTGCTTCGGAGTAGTAGATCCCAGGCGTCCGCAGGCAGATCGTCACCATGTGTTTTGAAGACGTTACATAGAGTCTGGAATGCAGCGTTGCGAAGCTCTCTGGATGGGCGACTTGCAACGTCACGGAGTCGAAGAAGCACCAGCAGCCACAGCGCCGGTTTTGACGTTCGAAGGAGCGGCCGCAATTCCTCTGTCAGGTCTTCAAATTCCCTTGCCTCACGGACGAAGTCTACGAGCTCCTCTATGGAAAACTTCCCAAACAAGTGATCGGCGACGTTCCACGTCATGGTGATAGTGGTCAGGGCTGCGTTGAGATCCTCATCTTGACACATGAACCGGTGGAGGAGTTCCACAAGACTCTGAATAACGTCCGACGGCAGCGATTCCAAGAAGTCCGAGCACAACAGTTGAAGAGCTGTGAAGGCCGTTCGTCCTAGTTGGGGTGAGACGGGTTGAAAGGTGACCAGGCTCCATTCTATACGCACACCGTCATCGTCGACACACTGACTGATCGCTCCTTCTTGCTCGAAGGCGCTTCCTATTACAGCGACAATTCTGTCCCAACCCGCCTCGAGCGAATCGCCACAGCGCTCAAGGATCGTCTGGAGGGCATCAAGGGCATGAGCCTGTATCTCGAGGGCGCTCGACAAAGATCCTTCGTCATCGGTAGAAGCATCTTCCACAAGACGCAGAAGTACAGCAATTGAGCGTCTTTGAATCTCCGCTCGGTCCTCCTGATCTTCTTTACTTGCGCGGACAATGACTGCTTCTGCCAGCTTTACCAAAACGTTAGTAGCGCTTCGACGAGCCTCTCTCGGCGCATCCGCGGACTTAGAAATCGAGATGAGTTGCTGAACCAGGAGATTCCAGCCGCTCGAATCAGGATCATCACTGATGAAACGAGGCACATTGAGCTCAGCAAGATTACCAAGCTTGGGAATCACAAAGTGATAGTCCCTCACCTGCATCTCTGCCGCCGTGCTGATTCCTGGTAAGCCGGAAAATGTTCTTCGGTTCAACACTGGCGTACGCGGAGGCGAGGATGTCTCCCCCATTTTGGGAGAAGCCGGCGATGCGGGTGAAATAAGGCCTTCAGTCTTCCCTCGCAGGAGCTGACAGAAAGTCCGCAAAACATTGAGAAATGCGTCGTTGGGGTAATCCGTGGTGCTTTCCAAAAGCCGAGATGCGGCCGCTTCGACCGCTGCAACTTCAGCGCTAAAGGCCTGTACGACAGAGGGCGGATCCGTGTTTGTGGTCTTTGCTAGGAATGATGTCTGCCTTGAGAGCTGCTGTGGAGTGGTCGCACTAAGCACCATATCAGCCTGCTTGAGGGCGCTCACAACCACCGCGAAAGCAGACGCTAGTGTCGGGCCCAATGCAATAGCTAAATTTAAGAGGGCTCGTAGACTCAGTAGATTCCGCACGCTCAACGTTGGCCTGATGAGCTCCGATGTAGGCTTTCGAGTTGCTTCCAGTGACATCGAAGAGGCCTGTGATACCAAGCCGTCGACGCTCAGAAGGCTTCGCGGGTTCGAAAACACTCTTGGACTTTCAGAAGCAGGCGACTTTGCAGATTCTGGGGCGCTTGGCATCATAGCAGCGTTCAACACATGAGGAGGCACAGCTGCTTTGGCAAGCGTAGTCATCAATGCATCTCTCGGCGTAGTCAGACGAAGCAGGCCGGCGACCTGTGCAAAGCGTTGATAGGCCTTGATGAGATTTCGAAAATAGTGATCGTCGAGCGCAGCGTTCAAAAAGGTCGAGCAGGTAGCGAGCACTGCAGGCCAGCAGCAATCCACTATTCCTGCCACCGCTTGAACTTTACCCGCATATGGAGCGTCTCTGGCTTCTAGAGGATTGGCCGGGACAGCTCGCGTCCGAAAAGAAGTCGACCGGTCACGACTTCGTGCATTGCCATTCGAGTCTGCAGTCGCGCTCCCTTTCCTGCTGCGATTACGCTCGTGTTGCACGGTCAACGGCAGAACAGTTCTCGCCAGACTCTCGGATAGCCCATTCAAGCATTCAAGCAAAAGAGCATACGGGTACGTCTCGGGTAGCGAGGGAGGGTCACTTTTGTCAAGCTGCTCCATGCAAGGCGATCTCGGCAGACTCCAATGTAAGCTCACGCCAGCGACACTGCTCTCAGCCACGCCCAAAGCCGAACTGATGACACCAGCCATACCACCGGCAGCCTCGAGAGTCGCCTGGTCGGTTGCATTTTGGCCTGGCGAGCTGGGTCCAGTGGGAATCGTCGACTGTTGCCCAAGACCGATCGCAGTTGGCTTTTCGGTCGATAGCCTGACGAACGCAGATAGCATGTCCTGCACGATGGGTTTACCTCCTACAGGCATCAATTGCATGGTCAGCAGAGATCGATCAGCCACTCCAGAAAAGCTGCCAAGCCACTGTTACTCCCTTCAATTCCGATGGCATCGCACTCGGAGTCATGAAACAGCCGCTATTCTACGATGTTCATGGGCGCAATCTGTCCGTCCCAGATTCCATTCTCGTACAACGGACTTACCTTCACGTGAATCAAAAGCGGCGTAGGCATCAATCACATGCGTACTGTCGTCGAAAAAGTCCCTGAAAATCTCGAGTATTAGAGCCCGTTTCCAAGGTGGCGCAGAATCTGTCTCAAGCAATTGTGTGCCCAGATTGAGTGCCACCTCACAGTCTTCCAGAAACCTGGACATATATCGGTCGAGTACGAGATCCAAAATCCGCAACAGGCGGACTGTCACTGAGAAGGGCAGCTTCTCGGAAAGGGCCCTCACAATGAGTGGAAATATGTTTGCGCCGATAATGGAGAGCAGCTCGTCGTGATCTGTGAACAGCTCGGCATTCGCATCGATGGATGACCATATCAGCTCCAAGCTCGACTCCGGTGGCAGAGCGGAGAATTGCACGAACTTGGTTTGTCGGCCATCGGCAGCCAGTGCTAGATCGCGAAACACTCGGTGGGCGTCGAAGGCGGCAGGTTTTAGGAGTAGCGGGCCATCATCACCAAGAACTTCAATCGTGGTGCCTCTGGCATCGGAATATTTGTCTTCCGTCCAGACTTTTTCGAATACGCTCGTCACAAGTGACTGCAACGTGGCGGCAGCGACACCGCTGACAGTATACTCCTTGGCTGCCTGTAGAGAAGCACATAGTTGAAGAGCGCCCCCGAGAAGATCGCCGACCAGTTCCGTGGCGTAGTTCTGAAGCAAGGTCGGTAATGCCTGTAAGATCTTGAGTTGAACGTCCAATCCCAAATCGGCACAGGCATTGAACGCCTCCAAAGCATCATTAAGTCGTGCCCGAGGCAGACCGCCAGACACGATCAGCCGTTGTAAGCAAGTAATTCCACTACCTGAGAAACGAGAGCTGTGGGCCGCGCAGGCTACCAAGAAGGGCTCAATGAAGGCCGGTCGACTTCTTAGATCTTGGGTCAGTCAGCCCAACCTCGCGCAACGACGGACACTTGGCTCTATTCACTCACCCGCTGCCAGTTGCTGTTCGGATGTCACCGTGATTGATTTGAGGTCTTGCAGCGACTTTTCTGCTGCATGGCGAAGCTCGGGATTCTTTCTCTTGGACTCGGATATGAGATTGCTGAGCTCGCTTGCCAGCATGGAAGAAGTCATATTAATGCGGTTAAGGGGCGGACGGTAAATACACTACCGTATACGGCAGTTTATGGATGTCGGGGTCATGTTGAGAAGGGACAGCAGGCATTCAGCTGAGGCAATAGAATGCTCGGGCGTGATATGGGCTTACCAGCGTTGCGTGTTCACACTGAATGGCCGTGATGGCATATCCTGTGCCCTGCGCAGCCCTCAGACCAGGAGCCGGGTGCAGCTCGAGCTTCGTCACTAGCGACAGGGATCTGGCGGGAAAGGACGACAACAGTCCGAGCGGGATGGCTCGAGTCTTGTGATGGCAGCTTGAGTGAAGGAAAGCGGAAGCGGAAGCGGAAGTCGTCCCAATTGCGACATTGCAGGGTGGCCCAGCGTCAATGCGGGACTCCTGATACTACACGGGGCTGTCTATACCACAACGACACCAAGAAAGGCACCTCCACCACGCCGCCGTTGGACAATTCCAGCTCTGACGGGCAGTCGAGCGAACGAGCCGGAGTCTAGTCATGGCCAAGCACAGTCCGAAGCACCGACCGCAACGATGAGCACAAATACTGCCCAAGACCAGGGCGACTTGATTGACCTAGGAGAGGATAAGGTGGAAGCGGATGCTCGCCCTTCCACGTCAGCGGATGTGGAGGATGATAGAGAGACGAGGGCGGAGATTGAGCGACAAGCAAGTGAACATCTTGCCAGAAGAGCGACTGAAATGTCAATACATGAAGACCAAGAAGTCCATACCAGTGCTCCGTCCCAGAGCACTTCGAAGCAGAAGCAGGAGCTGCCGGAGACTCCCCCGCCGCCACCACCTCCCCGCAAGAACAGTAATCTGAAAAAACCACAAGAGGACTACGATGAAAAGCACCCGCCGACAAATGATGAAGGCCAGGATGACCTGCCAGAAGCGCCGCAAGGCACCGCCGAAGCGACTGGTGAAGAGATTCAGACCATCATGGACCAGTTTCAAGATGGCTCGATAGGGGAACAAGAGATCATGTCACCCATTGCCGAGCGAGCGCAGCCAATGCTAGTGCTCCCACCTCGCTCCTCGAGCCTCGAACCCCACGGGTCGTACACTCTCAGCCCTCAAACGACCGGGCAAAGTGGACCGGCAGCGTCACCATCGCCTTTGAGTCCCCAAGACACTGGAAACTCGATAGCTTCCCGACTTACGCAAGGCAGCAAGGCGGATGATGCGTCATCAGTCGCCAGTGCCAAAGCGGGCTCTATCTTTCAGCCTCCGCCGCCTTCCCCAGAACCTGAACCCGCTTTGCCCTTCGACTTCCACCGCTTCTTGGAACAGCTACGGCATCGGACTGCAGATCCCGTGGCACGCTTTTTGCGCTCGTTTCTGAACGAGTTTGGCAAAAAACAATGGATGGTTCACGAGCAAGTGAAAATCATTGGAGACTTTCTGGAATTCATCGCGAAGAAGATGGCCGTGTGTGAGGTCTGGCGAACCGTCTCAGACGCTGAGTTCGACAATGCCAGAGAAGGTATGGAGAAATTGGTCATGAACCGACTCTACTCGCAAACGTTCTCTCCGGCAATACCACCGGCAGCTCCGTCGAGCCCGCGGAAGCGCAATACCCGATTGCAAGCAGATCACACGAGTTCGCATGGTCCTGGTCGAAGAGGACAGCATCAGGAAGATGTGGAACGTGACGATGTGATAGCTCAGAAGATCCAGATCTATGGCTGGATTCGCGAGGAGCATCTTGACATAAAGCCTCTCGGTGCGAAGGGGGAGAAGTTCTTGAACTTGGCACAGAAAGAGCTGTTGAAAATTAATTCGTACCGTGCGCCCAGGGACAAGGTCATCTGCGTGCTGAACTGCTGCAAGGTAATCTTTGGCTTCCTCAGAAATGCCAAGGCAGATCAGTCTGCCGACGCTTTCGTCCCGTTACTTATCTACACCGTGCTGCGTGCACATCCAGACAATCTGGTGAGCAATGTTCAATACATTTGGAGATTCCGAAATCAGGATAAGCTGGGTGGCGAGGCCGGCTATTACATGTCTTCTCTGATGGGAGTGGTGTCTTTTATCGAGAACCTGGACCGAACGAACCTGACGATTACTGACGAGGAGTTCGAGAAAAACGTCGAGCAGGCTGTCAGCGCAATCGCCGAGAAGAACCAGGCGGGGGAGTATGAGCAGAAGTCGCACTCCTCTGCAACATCCGGCCCGATGCAGCACCTGAGCGAGAAGAGCGCCCTGAGCGGACCGGAGGTGATACCTCGCAACAGTATGGAGGCGGAGAGATCGACGCCGAAGAGGAATCCCAGCCAACGCCTGAGCGAGAAGCAAGCGCAAGCCAACCAGAGCAGTCCCGAGGATGATGATGTAGACGCCGTCACTGGCCTTCTGCGAACCATCCAGAAACCCCTGAGCAGTATAGGACGTATGTTCTCCGACGATGGCTCAAGCGAGCAGAGGTCAGGGAGCACTCCCAGACCTGGCGCAACACCACGAGGACTCAGTCCAGCGCCACAGATCGGCAGAAGTTGGAGCAGCAGTCAGAGGACGTCTACGGAAAATCAAAGACTCCAGCAGAGAGAGCTCGCACAGGATGCAGCTGCGAAGAAGGCAAGTGCTGAAGTCGCCCAGGCGCAGGCGTTGCGAGTGCGAGAACACAAGGTCGTTGTAGAGTATGTCGTCCATGATCGCCCTCTTTTAGGAAAAACACATCACTGATCGAGAAACAGGACTTTGCAAAGCATGTTTCCCAACCTCGACAAGGAGGTCATAGAAGACGTTGTCCGAGCGCAGGAAGGAAACGTTGGCAGAGCAGTGGATGCCTGTCTGAGCATGAGCGGCTGATGATGGCATGGATCGCCAGATGAGAGCGTGAGCATGAGCATGGTATTGAAGACTACATAATGTGTAGAGCATATCAAGGTGCAATTACTGTCCGTCAATCCCACCTCGTCTTTCTTTTCCCCACACATTAGCATAAAGTAAGATGGCGTATATCTAACTTCTTACCTTCGAAACTCTCCCCGGACGCCTCGACTCGCGGATCACATGCTGCTGAGCCACAAATTCTCGCCGAAGATCCGAATGTGATCCTGCATCGGCTGCCCAGGCGCCACCTCTTACATGTCCCTACCACAGAAGCGAGCGAGGAGCATACACATCATTTGCCAACAGAGCACACGCACACGGGACCGACGCCGCAGCGATATCTGTGTGACAGTAGTATACCGGTTCCACAGGCCACAGAGACCCCGCCGGCGAGTCCGAGCGCATCGCGAATAACGTCACCGATCGCAACCACCCTTTTCTGCTGCGACGCCCAAGTTTTCTGTGGGCGGGAAGATCTGATTCGTTACAATGGTCGTCAACGATACGAGGAGACGTCTGCTCAGGCAGCTGAACAGTCGGTACATCTATGGGAGATATGTACGTTGTCATACCCACGCACACACATTTGGTTGCTGGACTCTGAAGGTCCAGGAAGCGGACTTCGTATCAGAGGAAGCAGGAGTTGCGCTACCCCCTTCTGCGCGCACATCGTACGCTTCATAGAGAAGACATGGACACTGGCTGACATTCTTCTCTTTTGCTGGTCGCAGCCACTTCTGCACGCCATCATTGCCCTACTTCAGATCACGATGGTATCAATACTGGTGCGCAAATTCAACGCCTACTATGCGAACCGACCGGTGCTCACGACGATGATCACCAACGCCGTATGTGCACACACGCCTCTAATCTCGAACACTCCCCAGAAAGAATATGACTGACGACCTTCATCATCCCCACAGGTCCTCGGCGGCATCGCGGACACCGTCGCCCAAACCCTCACAGCCTTCCGGCATCGACAGCGACAGAGACTCCTGCACCCGGACTCAGCGACCAAAGATGATTTCTTCTCGATTGAAATTCAAGATTTGGATAAGAAAGTGCCGTGGCCCGAGGATGATTACCTGATCCCGGCGTCCAAGCGCGGGCCTCCGCCGTTCGATTTCGAGCGGCTGACGCGCTTCATGGCGTATGGTTTCATCATGGCGCCGCTGCAGCATAAGTGGTTCGGATGGCTTTCGAGACTTTTCCCCATCGAGGGCGGGAGGGGAACGACGAATGCGTTGAGGAGAGTGGCGTTGGATCAGTTCATCTTTGCGCCGTGCGGTGAGTTAAGACATGGAAAGGCTGGTGGGAGGGAAGTTTTCGCTGATGTGGAATTGACAGGTCTGGCGGCTTTCTTCACCTTCATGACGGTCGCGGAAGGCGGCGGGAAGCGTGCTGTGGTGCGCAAGTTTCAGGATGTCTATCTGCCCGCGCTCAAGGCCAACTTCATAGTGTGGCCGTTGGTGCAAGTGCTCAACTTCCGGGTCATACCGATTCAGTTCCAGATTGTGAGGCATCGTCTCTCTTTTGCAACGCGAGCACACTGCTTACTTGTCGCAGCCATTCGTGTCGACGGTCGGTATCTTCTGGACTGCCTACTTGTCTCTCACCAATTCATCGGACGAGCCTATCGAAAGCCCCGGAGGCCCACGCTCGCCTGCTGTATGAGCATGTCATGATTCCTTTACCTTTGGGACACACACACTTTGCATAATGCTCCTAGGGAGCGTCATTGGGATGGGACTGCGTCCTTCGGAGATATTCGGAATGGTTGCTTGTTAGCTTGGCGTTGGGAGAAGCATGGTGTGTCGGATGTCGAGAAACTCAAGGCCTTTGGGCAGAATAGCCTCGGAAGTGAGGACAGCATGTTATGTGAACCTATCAACAGTAGTCTGCAGAATTGCTTCTTAACCTCAAGATCGCCTATCCGTTCTCTGTCCTGATTGATTTTGGTGCATCCCGACTTCTACGTCAGAGCTTGATAGACAGCCCACTTCGCAGGAACCCCACCATCCCCTGGGCTGCTTTTTCAAACATCAACAACACAACAACAAAAATCCTCCACGACGACAGCGACGAAGCGACCGAAACTCCAGCTGCAACACTCGCACAATCCAGCAAAAATGTCACTAACCAAGAAGCTCGCAATCACTGATGTCGACCTCAAAGACAAGCGTGTTCTGATCCGGGTGAGTGAATTCAACAGCCCTCAACAGCATTCGCTCAAGTGCAACCAACTACTCAAGATATCCAACTCGACAAACACATATCTAACCCTCACCCTCGCAGGTCGACTTCAACGTCCCCCTCGACAAAGAGACCAACAGCAAGATCACCAACAACCAACGCATCGTCGGCGCCCTTCCCACCATCAAATATGCCATCGACCAAGGCGCCAAAGCCGTCGTGCTCATGTCCCACCTCGGCCGCCCCGACGGCTCGCCCAACCCCAAGTACAGCCTCAAACCCGTCGCCGCCGAGCTCGAGTCCCTGCTCGGCAAACCCGTCACCTTCACCTCGGACTGCGTCGGCCCGGAAGTGGAAAAAGTCGTGAACTCCCAAACCGCCGGCGGCGTCGTGCTGCTCGAGAACCTCCGCTTCCACGCCGAGGAGGAAGGCTCGAGCAAAGACGCCGACGGCAAGAAAACCAAAGCCGACAAAGCGGATGTCGAGAAGTTCCGGAAAGGCCTGACGGCGCTGGGAGACGTCTACATCAACGACGCCTTCGGCACGGCACACCGCGCTCACAGCTCCATGGTCGGCGTCGACCTGCCGCAGAAGGCCTCCGGATTCTTGGTCAAGAAGGAGTTGGAATACTTCGCGGCGGCGCTGGAAAACCCGCAACGCCCATTCCTCGCGATTCTGGGCGGCGCGAAAGTGTCGGATAAGATTCAGTTGATCGAGAACATGCTGGACAAAGTGGACTCGCTGATCATCTGTGGCGGCATGGCGTTCACGTTCAAGAAAGTGGTGGATGGCATGGAGATCGGCAATTCACTCTTCGACGAGGCCGGCAGCAAGAAAGTCCCCGAGCTGGTGGAGAAGGCGAAGAGCAAAGGCGTCGAGATCACGTTGCCGGTGGATTATGTCACGGCGGACAAGTTTGATAAGGATGCGCAGACCGGTTATGCGGAGGACAAGGATGGCATTCGCGAGGGGTGGATGGGGCTGGATTGTGGGGAGAAGAGTATCGAGTTGTACAAGAAGGCGATCGACAATGCCAAGACAATCTTGTGGAATGGACCGCCCGGCGTGTTTGAGATGAAGAAGTTTGAGAATGGCACGCGGAAGACGATGGATGCGGCTGTGGAAGCGGCGCAGGCGGGGAAGATTGTGATCATTGGAGGTGGTGATACGGCGACGGTGGCGGCGCAGTATGGTGTCGAGGACAAGTTGAGCCATGTCTCGACGGGTGGTGGTGCCTCGCTGGAGCTGCTCGAGGGTAAGGATCTGCCGGGCGTGAGTGCTCTCAGCGAGAAGTCATGAATCCATGATGGTGCTAGGCTGTGAAGCAGGGTTTAAGATGAGCGGGAGCTCGTCTTGGCCACGGATATACCAGCTTCTTATTGCTGGAGAATGCAGCTACCTTTGATACATAGCGTCAACGAGCCGGCGAATGGCCGGACTGACTTGGTTGCTCAAGTGGCATCATGTTGCCAAATCCCAAGTGCTCATGTCCGACTCGCTCTTTTTTGATTCATGATTCGTTGTCTAGAACCGCCATTCCCACGCCGAGTAGTCCTCTCATCACAACTCTTGCGCAGGAGAGCCAGCATCCACCCATTCATCCCTCCTCTCCGTGCCCAAGAACGCACTCCTCCCATATCAAAATCACCCTCGATCACCGTGTGTGGGGTATCATTTATTCGACATCTTCTTGAGTTCCTCCCTGCACGCATCATCGTCAGCACATCGCCCATCTAGAGGACCCTGCGCTTCCCAGGCTCAGAATCGCCTCTTGCGTGTATATGAGACTCACTTCAACTGCACCGCAAACTCATCCGTCGCATCATCATCATCCCAACTCTCCTCCCACAAATGCGTACTACCCGCCGCCTGTTGCCCAACCTCTTCCTCTTTGGCCCAATCTATCAACAAACGACCATATTAGCATTTCCTTTCCCTCACGGGTCGCAGCATATGTATCTATTGCCACGGCTGCTGTCGGAACTTGATATGGATGTCTGAGCGATCTCGTGTGGTTTCTCTCACCTTCTACAGGGAAATCTTCGAATTCGTCGTCTTCTTCCAGCTGGGCGGCGGGCTTGGGTGGGCCGGCCGCGAGGGGTTTTTCCTGGTCTTTTTGGTCTGCGGTCAGGCCGCCGGCGGCTTTGGCTGTGGAGCCTGGTTTGGAGCCGTCGGACATGGTGGAGGTTGGTTGTTGGTGGGGAGGTGTGTGATGGGATCGCGACTGGGACTGATGGGTGATGCTGCTTGCGGGAGGTCGGGTTGGTGGATTCGGCTAAGTTGCCTGATGTGCTGGGGGGGATCAGGATTAGAACTTACAGGGGGTCTGAGCTTCTTCTGACCTCGAGTCGGAAAGGAATTCTTTCTTGCACTTGGCTGGGCTTCTGGTGTAGACTTCGCGTCTCTGTCTCGTACGGCGATGTGCGGCATCTTCTGCTCGATCAGCAGAACACAACATATCCAGCCCACTCAGGTCATCAAGCAATTGCTTCGTTCGCGTGGACCTGACGCGTCGAATCAGATATTCATCAACACTGAGAGCCTTGAAACTGCGGCTCGATGGCATCTGGTCTTGCATTCGACTGTACTGTCACTCCGTGGCGAAAACACTACCGAGCAGCCATACAGACGATCTGGCTCAAAGTCCACGCTGTGCTGGAATGGCGAGGCCTGGACTATTGCTGGGGATCGACCACTCGGAAACGATACGTCGGCTATGTATGACATACTGACCTCAGTGACTGCGACCGACAGCGCTCTGGAGCACGCGAAAAAAGTTTCAAGAGCGCTATCGACCGTAGCTGGACCTTATGGCTTCGTCTTCTACGACGCTGCTTCGTCCAGATTGTTCTTTGGTCGCGACTTCCTGGGTCGCCGATCACTGCTGTACAAGGTCACGGGTGCTGGCGATGTCCTGCTCAGCAGCACTTCCAGTGGTACTGCGGACGATTCTTGGATCGAAGTCGAGGCGGATGGGATATATTGCCTCGACCTTTCCCATCCGTCACAGACCGGCACAGGTGATGACTTTTGGGGCACATTTCGCCTTACCAAGATTTCTTACGTCTTTGTTGGTGATACGATCGATAACAACGCTTCTGTAGGTCTGCACAACTGCGATATGAGTGCAAAGGCTCATGGCAAGGTAGGTCCTTCCCCGGTTAGCTCTCAACAAGCATGTGCCGGAATCACCTTCTGAGATTGATGATGCCGCTTCCTCTGTTGGCGCTCTTGAAGAACATCTCCGCAATGCGCTTACGCTGCGAGTGACTGACATCCCAGAGACACCTCACCGTGTCCAAGGTCTGTCCGGCCTCACAAGTTCAAAGCTGGCCGTGCTCTTTTCTGGCGGCCTTGATTGCACGACTTTGGCACGGATCTGCCATGACTTGCTTGATCCGACAGAGCCAATAGACCTCCTCAATGCCGCCTTCGAGAATCCTCGGATTCACAAATCTGCTGGAGAGGGTGCTTTTGAGCTCTGTCCTGATCGCATCACTGGACGCGCATCCTATGGCGAGCTTTGTAATCTATGCCCAGACCGCGAGTGGCGCTTTGTAGCAATCGATGTCCCGTACAAGGAATTTCTGGAACATCGCCAACATATCATCACTCTGATGTACCCTCACAACACAGAGATGGACTTGAGTATTGCCGCTGCATTGTACTTCGCTGCCAGAGGAGTGGGAACCGTCTCATCTCAAAGCATCGTCCAGGATTGCACGTACGCGACCTCAGTACGAGTCCTGCTGTCTGGGCTCGGCGCTGACGAGCTCTTTGGAGGTTACACGCGCCACGCAACGGCTTTCAGTCGAGCTGGCTTCAAAGGCCTTCTGGAAGAACTGGATCTCGATGTCGCACGCTTGGGGAAGCGTAACCTTGGCCGTGATGATCGAGTGATTAGTCACTGGGGCAGGGAGGCACGGTTTCCATTCCTTGATGAGCGCCTAGTGCGGTGGTCGTTAGACACACCGGTCACGCAAAAGTGCGATTTTGGTGCCGAACAGCAGAAGGACGAGGGCAAGGATACTGCATTGACAATAGAGCCGGGCAAGAAGGTCCTTCGGTGCCTGGCGTGGAAACTTGGCATGAAGAACGTGGCGCGGGAGAAGAAGCGAGCCGTAGGTCCAGTCACTTGGAATGGGGATTCGAATACTGATCCTTTGCTTTAGATCCAGTTTGGTGCCCGCACAGCGAAAATGGAAACAGGCAAGACTAAAGGAACCACATTACTATCACTCTGAAATCGGCTTTCCTTGGCTTCGATCTTGGTGAGTGCTACTTCTTCCCCCATTCACCTCTGCATGATGATGGTGTGTGGCTCTTCAGAGTCACCTACAGATACTTGTGAGATGCGACAACTTCTGGTGATCTAGCCTAGCTCTATTGAGGCCGTGGTTGGGCACCAGAAAGGCATCGATGACCTTGTTTAAAGGCAAGTCTGAACCGGGGGATGAGTTCATCACTGCAACCGATGTCCTTTTCTATTCAGCTTTAGTGCTGACGCAAAGTGCTGCAGGTCCAGCAGTGGTGGCATGAACTATAGCAAACAGCCAGGAACACTATTTGCTAGAGAGAGTCAGTAGACATGACCTTGGCTCCACCTCAACTGCTGACGGGTGGTTGATGCCAGCTCAATCTTAATGGCAGAATGATGGCGGCATTCGCGGAAGTCAAGATTCGTGACAACTGCATCTGCTTGAAATCCAGCAAACTCGAGTCATCGAGTCTCAGCCTCCAGACGACATTGGACTCGTACAGGTCACAAAGCTTTCCCGAGGATTGCGGTAAATGTCATGGTCTTTCCACGTGCAGGATCAAAGGAGCAATGACCTTGACGTCAAGTTCCAAGTTACGAGAATTGGCCTCGTGAGGATAGCATTCGGGCGTGGGATAGATGGCGACTGACCAAGACACGTAGCAATGACAAGTCATCGATGGCTTTTCCATCCATATAAGTATATGGCTCTTTTGCCCCTCAGGAGTAATTCTTTCCTCAGCAGAAGCTGAACAATTTAACACTGATTTCTCGGAAGCATTGACACACTTGGTCGACACAACGACGTATAGTGGGATAGCAACATTGATTGCGACCGATCGAGAGTAACCTCAATCCCCAAACAGCAGCTTGCTTCTTGATCCGCCCAAAGCGATAGCCACTATAAGCTGATACCGCTCAACCAACACATCGAGTTGCATTTGATAAGTCTTGTGACCTTACGACGAGCACTTGTACTCCACAACATCAGCCATGCCTTTCACGAAAACGGCCCTCCTCTCAACGTTGCTTGTTACTGGCCTGGTCTCGGCCACCAGTTCTGCTTCACAGGCTTCTGCTACCCAACAAACGAACTCAAAGAGCTCTGTCAAGCCAGGCACAGAAGTTCCTAGTGCCCCCCCAATCAGGGCATGTCCAGCCCCTAAGCCTGTGAGTTTCGAGCCTCAAATCCTGCTGTCCGCAGTGCTAACATACTTTAGAATACACAGCCTGGCAATTCTGCTGGCTATTCCACCGCGTCGGCAGTCCCCACATTACCTGCTGGCAAGAGCGCTCGGGACATCAACAACTACCCTGGAGCCAACTTCACCGGAGGTTACGCCGATGCCACTGCTGATGTGCGTGCACGAGGCCCCTCGACCTCAATCTCGTCATCAACATTGAAATTCAACATGACGTTAGCGTCCTTTCACGAGTACGTCACAGCGAGGCCTATCAGTCCTTCCAATCTGAGGAACAGAGATACAACTCTCAAGAAAGTCATTCGTCGTACACTCGGGTCTGAGCATGGTCTAGACAGCAGTGTTGAACCCGGCAAGGATCGCCATTCAGACTCAGCAGGTTCAACGCCAGAGCCAGGTCCCACAGACAGCCCACATCTAAATCCTGATTATGGCTCCGAAACTACTACAGGAGACGCGTCACCACATGAATTAGATTCGTCTGAGCAAGGTAACATCATGCCTTCAGCGGTTATCCGGGGACCCAATGCAGACTTCTCGCCTTCCGGTTTCCCATACCTGCGTGCACATAACGGCAGTGCTACTAGGCTCGCAGCATCTGTTCCACACTCATCGGCGTCTGCCAGCGAGCCACCCGTTGCAGGAGTTCCTGTTGATACAACGACAAATGGGACATCTCGCATTGACCTAGAAATGTCTGCCGGTGACGGTCCCACAGCTTCAGCAGATGGTGATTCTCCCACGGAGCCTTACATTCCTGACGATGATACGCCTTCATCAGATTCCACGCCCGAGACCATCAGCAAAGACGCCACTGCCCCATTCAGATTTCACAGAGG
The DNA here is from genome assembly GCA_026120125.1 of Pseudocercospora vitis. Classification (NCBI taxonomy): domain Eukaryota; kingdom Fungi; phylum Ascomycota; class Dothideomycetes; order Mycosphaerellales; family Mycosphaerellaceae; genus Pseudocercospora; species Pseudocercospora vitis. The sequence continues at coordinate 57,544 of JALRML010000004.1, forward strand.
TGAGAAGATTGGTGTTCCAGCCCACACGGAGGAAAGCGCTCCACTTGAGAAGAGGTCCCCAGGCGGCGGTTGGTTAGGTGGACTTTTCAAGGGTGTGGGCAAGGGAGGAGCCAAGGGTGGCAAGAAACATCCCGCGAACCATGACTCCAACACAGCTGCGGCCGGGACGCCAAGCACCAGCACTGGTGAGTTCGCGAAGTTGATTCATGGCTGGAAACATGCGACCCATCCTAGCAGTGGCCACTCTACCGAAGGTGCTCATGCGTCTCACATAACGGGAATATCCTCCCCTTTTCCAGGCACGCACTCTGGTGGTGCCCACACAGCGCCCGACGCTTATGGACCACAACTGACTGCCGGAAGCCACCTGTCCACTGGGGTCTCGCACCATGGCCATTCTGAATCCCATCCCATCGAATCCGGACACGTTCAGGGCAATTCTGACAATGGCGTAGCTGCAGGGCATATCGGAGGCGAGAACTCGAACGCGGAGAATGCACAAAATGGTGAGGATCCTTCTCAGGAACCCGGTCCGGAACAAACTACTGGAAACTCCGGCACGCCTGACAATCGTGTGAACGAGGACAATCCACTGGATTATCCGATTGCATCGGCTCCGATTGACCAGAATCTGCCACAGGAATCTAAACATGCGTCTCCACCAGGAGCGCAAGCAGGCGAACCGAGTCTGGAGGGTGATTCTCCTCCAGAGCACGACTCAGCACCTGCACCTTCCTCTTCGGACCCGTCATTTGACCACGCCAAGCTTGCGCGAGATATCGATGCAGACTCGGATGAGGTGTTCGAAGAGGATTTTCGAAAAGTCCTAGGCAAGACTCAAAAAGGTCTAATCTTTCCAGAAACGAAAACCTCACCCTCACCGTTCGAGATCCAAACGACAAGCTGCTTACTGTGGAGAACCAAAAGGTAACCAAACCTTGCCGAAAGCTGAAAAATGAGGTCTGCTGTCCAGGGACTGAGGCACACAATCATTACTGGCATAAGCTACAACACGTCAGCGAGAAAGCGCTCACATGTAGATCCCGCAAAGCACTCCATGACACCGACCCAGATCGATGCTGCCGAAGAAAGAAAATCATGCCAGGACCGCCTCTCTCACAGGGCTGTACCCGGGGCCAAAAGATTAACCACGTGTGCTGTACTACCGAGGACTCCGCGAAGAAGTACTGGCAAGACCAAGATAGGACCTTCCCTCGAAAGATCAGGAAAGGCAAAAGTCTCGCAGCACCAGTGGGAATCGAATGTCGTGAGGAGAAGACTGCTCAAAGCCGCTGGTGTTGCTGGCCGAAAGGGCATGGTAACGCACCTGCTCTCGTCATCACGCCACCAAGTTCTGAGCCACCGACTCCCTCTATCACGACCAAGGGAAGTGACCAAACGAGCCACGAGCCCGCTACCCACTCCAACACACATGACTCACAGCATTCAAAAAATCCCAGAAAACGAGCCCCAGTCCAGATCACGCACCATCCAGCGACCTTATTCGAAGAGCCCGAAAGCCTGGATCCCGAAAACCCGCCAGGCTGGTCCAAATCCCCCAGCAAAAGCGGCAATGGCGGTACCGGACCCCATCCTGGCGGAGACACTGTCATCGACTGGGCACACGTCAAACTGCAGAAAGGCTGCCATGTCGGATCGAAGTCCGACGAGGTGTGCTGCCACTCCGTCGACACGGCGAAAGCGTACTGGAGGGCTCGCAACCTGTACTCTGATTCAAATGTGACGCGGGATAAGGATCTTAGGACTCAAGGCTTGCTACAATGTCGCGAGGCGGTCGACGGGAAGGCTGGCTTGTGTTGTGCGCCGAAGGGAGGTTAAGAGAATACTAGGCCTGTCGAGAAGAAAGGACCTGTGCCGTCGGACGTACCGGCGGGTGGGACATTGTCAACGGGGAATCAGGAGTGAAGTCTAGTTGGTGTTGGGGTGTGGTACAGCATGGGTGGAATGTTGATGCTGTTCGAGGCGTCTGAAACTTATGATTTGCTCCGATCTGATCGTAGGTTCGGTGCAGGACCATTGTGGCGGGGAACGAAAGGAGAGGACCAGATTGCCAGTTTACTTGACGATACATTTTCATTACATCTGTGAGCGAGCTCTTCATTACTTCCAGCTTGATGCTGGAATAGTGTCGATTTCATAACACATAATTCCTTCCAGCTCTCGCGATGCAGTTTGTGGAATCGATATCTCTGCTCGGACCGTCATCGAGTGGAGTATTCTTGATCCCTCAAGCACCTCCCTCCCTCTTCGCGTATTCATCCTCCATCCTCTCTTCGAATAGCTTCTCTGCCGCGGCTTCTGCACTTCCAGGTTGATTGCTCGTGGCTGTCTTTTGCGTCTGCTGTTCGCTGGTCGGTGCGGTATCCTTGTTTGGCGCAATATTGCCAGCAACGGCTCCGCCGACCGCGGTGTCGGAGGTGGAGGGAGTCTCCGTGGCCAGCCCGGTTGTGGTGTGCGGTAGAGACGACATGGCTTATCGTTTGACTGGGTACAGTATGTGGAACCTTAACTTGAAAGAGAAGTGTAAAGGCAAGCAAGGAAATGGACATGAGGTAGTGACGTCGAGGGGACTGCTGAGTCATCATTGAACTCTTGGCGTAGGCATTACATTTGATGTATCTTTGCTTTTGAGTGGACCGCGCTCAATACAATACATTGACCTTCCAACCCGCTTTCATGATTCTCACGGCAGTAAAACACCCCAGCCCACATACATAGCTCAGACCGGTGAACAGTGCAGCCCCCCAATATGAGCCGCCACATGCTGAGATGATGGCACCAGCAACAGGCAGGCCGATCAGCGTTCCTATCGACACAATTGTGTACGTTGTCGCCACGTAGCGGCCATATTCCTTGGTTGGACACAGCATTCCAACGCATACTGGTGTCAGGGATATGTTGCTGCCGGAAGCGAAACCCATTACTGCTGCGAATGCCACTGTCAAACCAAGTATACTCTGAGGTGATGCACTCGCAGGGTTCGTCGCCAGCACAGCCGCAGGTAACCAAAGCCCGATTGAAGATGCCGCACAAAGGAATACAGCACTTATCTGCGTATTGAAACGACCGAGCTTGTCAGCAAGGTAACCTGGCGCCCATCTGCCGAAAAAGGAGCCTGCGTTGAAGATGGCTAGCAGCTGATATGCCAAAGTGTTCGAGATTGCGCCATTCGTGTCCATGGCGTAGGATGTGATGTAGGCGATCGGTATGAACAGTCCCAATTCAAGGAAGAATGAGCCCATGGTCACGAGAGCGAAAGATGGATCACGGAACACTCGCAAATCAGGCAATGCGCTTCCTCCTGGACGTGGCGGCAGACGTGCACGAATGAGAACGATGGCGATCAGCAACAACACCACGAAGATGAAGCCTTGAATGCGCGTTGCCCATGCCCATCCAACCTTGGGGAAGAGCGACTGAAGCATGAGTGGGAACACAACTCCACCAAGTGCACCACCACAAGTTGCAATTCCTGTCGCGTTGCCACGGCCTTTCAGGAAATAGTGTCCCACTGCAGATACCGAAGGAGTGAAGATGAGGGCATTTCCCAGACCGCCGAGGATGCCGAAGACTATGATGAAATGCCAATATTTCGTAGAGACCCCGAGGATGAAGATGCTGAGTGTTGTACTGACGGCTCCCGCGACTACAAGCCAGAATGGACCATACTTATCGAAGATCGGTCCTACTTGCACTCCCGCACCAAATGCCAGAAATATGTATAACGAGAAAATCCATCCGATCGTGGACTCGCTATACTCGGAGAGCTGATGAGTGGCCAGATACGCTTGGTAAGTTCCGACGGTGTTCATGTACCCAAAGCACGCCATCATTCCCGAGAATCCTCCTGCCACCACAAGCCATGCTCGCAAGCCGCCCTCGGGATATGTGTTACCTTCATCGTCCGTCGAAATGTCCCGTCCTTTGGGGTGCACATCCACCGGACCTTTCTCCTCGTCCGAACGAGCTCGTTCTACTTCTGGGCCGTCGCTGGAGAACGATTGCGCTTTTGAGGATGTCGTATCATCCTTGCTGTGCTCCTTCAAACTCGCTGCTGATGCTGACTGAGGAGGTCGCATCGTGTTTGTCAAGAGACTCCGATGACCCAGGTAACAGCAGAGGTCAGATGCAGCTGCAGGCCGCAAAATGGTGAATCAACTTCAGCAGCAATCGATTCGAACAACCGAACAATGATGCAGCAACAATTCTCGGCTCAAGCGAGTGAAAGAGACTGATTTCCGTTGAAAGCATTGCAGAGATTTCGCGAAGTGTCGCGGCATGCCGTCACACTGAACCCTTAACATGCCGGTCTACGACTACTGATGAAGATCCACAAGCATATCACTCGATGCAACGATATACTTCGTCCGAACTCTCAATCAAGACTTTGCAGACGCGCAATGATGGTGTTGATGGAGAAACGGTCTTGTTCGGCATCGGTGAAAGCCAAAACACATGATGATGACCCTTTTTACATAACAGATTCTGGATGATCTGCATTTCCGATATACACTTTTCAATCCCCCTGCAAGTGCTGGCACTTGGCTGGATCTCCACGTGTTTCTGCTGCCTCCAAATGGTTACGCGGCTCCGCTGAGGCTGGAGTCTAAGATACCCCGGTGCTGCTAATTCGTAGCCTTTTGAGCCTTTCCGTCCCTCTGGAGGTTAAAGTGACATCACTCTAAAGTTACATGGGGTCTGCATTGCTCTTGTCCACAGACGGCATACGCCCAGGGAGTGTTGAGCATGGAACTGGCGTTGAGGACGACGCCTTGGCTGTTTTTTTTCGGGAGGACCGAAGGACGACTCAGCGTTGGATCATAGCCAGTCATGGATACTATCAATCCATCCTTTCCATCAGCTTACAGTCCTGAGGATAGCACTCTTAGTCGAAGAAGGTCCTTCATACGCATTCGCACCACCATAGACAAGATACCTTCGATCCAAGACGTTCGAGATGGGATCCATAGAGACTACCAAGCCGCCAGTTGTCTGCGTGTTGTAAGCCATCAGCCCATTCTCAATCATACACGATCACCTCTAAGAATTTCCCAGCTGCGGCACATCTCCCGGTAACTCCCCCGTCCATATCGAATCCGCCCGCGCTCTCGCCCAAGTCTTCCACAAAAACGGCGTCAAGCTCATTTTCGGCGGCGGCACGTCCGGTCTGATGGGCGAAGTCGCAAGCACCCTCGTCCAACTCTCCGGTCCGGAAGCCGCGCACGGAATCATTCCCAAAGCCCTCATGGCTTTCGAACGAAAATACACCAACGACGAAGATTCTGCGGCGAATGGAATGGAAGATCAGAAGAAAATCGACGAGAGCAAATTCGGACGCACGACCGTGGTGAGCGATATGCACACGAGGAAGCAACGCATGGTCGACGAAGTCCTCGCGGGTGGGCCCGGGAGTGGGTTCGTGGCGTTGAGCGGCGGCTATGGTACGCTGGAGGAATTGATGGAGATTGTCACGTGGAATCAGCTGGGGATTCACGAGAAGCCGGTAGTGTTGTACAATGTGGATGGGTATTGGGACGGGCTGCTGCAGTGGATTCGAAAGGCGGTTGGCACGGGATTTGTGGCGAAGGGCAATAGTTCGATCCTGAGCCAGGCACATTCGGCGGAGCAGGTTTTACAGAGATTGAAAGATTATGAGACTGCGGAGGGAAGGTTACAGCTGCAGTGGGATGAGGAGTAGATGGATAGGCTATGTGCTAAGGCGAAAGATTGAACAAAGACTCTTGTGCTATGAGATCGGCGGACTTGGGCGAGGACCTGATCAAAACCGCTGGAGGGGTGAAGGGAGCCCCTCCAGCGAGTGCGTCAAACTGTAAGGCGTTTACAGAGTAAACGAAAATTTTTATGGAGATCTCGCAAGGATCAAAGCTCTGAGATATCTCAGTTGCAGCTACTTCGACAACATCGGTCCCAGCTTGCTCTGCTTAAGCCATCCCACATTCCTCTCCGCTCCAGCACGAATATACTCGATCGCAAGCAGCTTCCACCTCTCGCCCTCTTCCTTATCCGTAACATCCCAGAGCTCCAATGGCATCAACCAAAGTAGGATCGAACCCGTGACCACCGCCACCCGACACACAAACTCCTCACTCACAATCTCCGCCCCAGCATGCTGCCTGTATGCAGTCAGGAAGGATTGTAAAAGTCCTCGCTCCCCATATTTTGCTTCCAGCACCAAAGCCTCCGCCGCCCACAATCGAATGTCGAATGCTGGATCCCCATATCGCGTACACTCCCAATCAACGATCGTGGCGACAGGCGCACAGCTGTCTTTCGTTTTGAGCAGCGTGTTCATCGGTCGGAAATCGCAGATCGTCAGCGTCTGTACTGGACCAGGTTCGCAGAGCAATGCGACCGCGCGTTCGGCAATACTCTGCTCAATGCCTCTCGCCTCGAAGTCTTGTCGAATATGTGCGCCCTCTCGGGAAATGACCATTTCAATCAAGTCGTTGGTCCAATCCCGGACTTCGTCGCTCCCAATCGACGACGTGTGCAGTTCCGCGAGCCATTTCCCCAGTCTTGATCCGAGTACTCGAGCGTCCAGGTCCTGGTTCTCGATGAAAGCCGAGCGGAGATCCGTTTCGCCGGCCCAGGTCATGACAAAGCCTTGTTCGGTGGTCTGCAGGACACTAGGGACTTGGACGGTATGCTCGTGCTGGCCGGCGACTTGGACGATGGAGGTGTTGAGGGCCCGTACTTCGTTATGCATACGACCTTCGGGCACTTTCATGTCGGGCATGCCTTTGATTTCGCTATCACCATATTTGAAGACGCAGCGCTCATGTGTTGAACGAGTGCCTTGGTAGTCGTCTAGTCGCCAGATGTAAGCTGAGTTGCCGCCTTTCAGAGGTGTGGCTTGTTGGCATTTGATGTTGTTGTTGGACAAGTACCTGTCAATGGTGTCTGTCCAGCCGCGAGGGGCATCTGGCATTTCAGTGAGTACGGTTGCCATGATATCGGATTCACGAGGTTATGTCTAGTCAGATGAAGTAATGGGCGAGTATCGCAGCGAGCGTCTGGGTTCACCGCAGTCTACTTGAATGTCTCCCGACCATCCATTGCTTTGACCACTCTGTATACCTTTCTCACACCAGCGTGAAGCAGTGCCCGATAGCGTTAGTTGACAGTTCAACGAGCTGCTCGTGTGACATGTTCCAGATGCGGTAAATTCAGCAAGTGCTCGTGTGATGCTTCGTCGATCATCAAGCCATTGATAGTCGGGTTCGTAGGAGCCGAAGGGTTTTGAGGGTCACTCCGTAGAAGTTTTGGATCCGCGAAACTTTACTTTCGGAGTGGCGCTTGGTGAGGCTCTCACCGAAAGTGAGGTACTCGAAGCCTCGACACTTCGATAACAGCTAACACAACGATAGGCAGCATTAGTGTCGCTGTGGTCGCCCAGCTTACGCTTGCATTTGTATACACGTTAGTACGACATAGTGCCTATAGCCAGAGATATCTTGATTCCCATGTTTTGCAAGCTAGATCTCTTCCGCTTAGCTCTACGTAGAGATTCAAGATACGCTTGGTGGTGAGCATATAACAAAATCGCGTATACTGTACTCTTCGTCTTTTAAAAATTCGCTGATTCTCGATCGTGATATCGGGGCTTTAAGTGCCTTGGTTGCGCGACCAGCGGTAGACATCTTCCGCGACCCGCAAAGAGGCCCAAGCTTGGGGTGGCTCCAAGAGGCGCGAAGAGCAGATCCGAACCGATCTGACCCAGTCCTAGGCACGGTCCGCGCCTACGAGTCGAAGCACTTTGCTCGAGTCACATCTGCTGATCTAGCACAGAACCGGGAAATGCAATGCTCTGCTGATTGGCTCCTCCCGAAAATGGACCCAAGCTCAGCTGGTGTGGACTATGCAAGGACAAATGTCCTAGCAAGGATATGAGAGCGATCAAAGACCCGTTGGCTCGGGGATCGCGCAACGTAGAGTTCGTCAGTGGCACCGGCACAATGCAGAGCCCAATCTGGATCGTGGAGTTTCTGAAGCAAGCGGGTGCGCTCATAGCCTGTCCTGTCAACTATCAGCATGCTTCGAATTCCACCGATGACAATGGCTTTGCAATCGTAGCTACTTGCCTTGTACTTCTAGGAAGCACAACATGATGTCAGCAGAGTCATCGCCGTGCAGAAGCGAGGAAGATCTGGAGAAAGCTCCAGACGAGAAAGACTCGGGGCAAAATCCAGGCAGCAAGGACGAGCAGAAAGATCGTAACCTGGTCGAATGGGAGGAGAATGATGCCGATAATCCAAAGAACTGGTCGACGACTAAGATCTGGTGCAATCTCGGCATGGTATCTTTCTTCCGATTGCTGACGCCGCTGGCTTCGTCCATGTAAGTAGGATATCAAGCAAATGCCAGCGAGGTTGGATGACGCAAACCGCACGACTGAAGATAATCGCTGACTCTCATCCTCTACTTCCAGGATCGCTCCCACTACAAATTTGGTTTTACAGGACTTTAAAAGCGACAACGAAACCATTGGTAGCTTCATCGTCTCGATATACATCCTCGGATACGCATTGGGACCCCTCGCGCTTGCTCCGGCTTCAGAGATCTACGGGCGTCTGCCAGTGTACCACGTCAACAACGTCTTGTTCGTGATCTGGAATCTGGCAAGTGCCCTCGCTCCAAACATAGGCTCCTTGCTCGTTTTTCGCCTGCTCGCTGGTCTGGCGGGAAGTAGTCCTGTAACAATTGGGAATGGATCGATTGCGGACTGTGTACCCCGAGAGAGGCGCGGTCGAGCCACGGCAATCTTCACTGCTGGGCCACTTCTAGGTCCTGTTGCGGGACCGATTGCAGGCGGATACCTAGGAGAGTACGTTGGCTGGAGATGGATATTCTGGGTGCTCACGATCGCCGTAAGTGGAATAAGCTTTATAAAGGCCCCGAAGCAAATTCTGATTCGAACTAGTCCTTCGTCAGCACCATCATCGCGTTTGTGTTCCTGCGCGAAACGTATGAACCAATCCTCCTCGAACATCGAATCCACAAGCTACGCAAAGAAACGAACAACCCAGATCTCTATCACCGTTATTCCAACAACCTCACAAAGAAAGAAGTGTTTGCCAGGGCAGTCAATCGCCCTCTGACCATGCTGTTTACCTCGCCGATTGTATTGATCACCAGCATATATGTCGGCCTTGTCTACGGCTATACGTACTTGCTCTTCACATCCTTTGGGACGCTCTTCACCACTTACTATGGATTCAAAGAGTCCACAGCAGGGCTGACATATCTAGGCTTCGGAGTTGGTTGTGCAATCGGTCTGCTAGTTCTGGGCACAATTTCAGATCGCATCGTCAAACGTTTCTCGAGTGCAGACAATTGGAAAGCAGAGTACCGCCTACTCCCTTTGCTACCAGGCTCGCTTATTGTTCCAGTCGGGTTGTTCTGGTATGGATGGTCGGCTGAGGCACACGTGCACTGGATCGTACCGATTATCGGAACAGCTTGGGTCGGACTGGGAACGCTTGCAGTGTTCATGCCAGTGCAATCTTATCTCATCGACGCATTCCCTCTCTACGCCGCATCTGCCGCAGCAGCAAACACAATTCTGCGCTCTCTCGCAGGCGCCTTCCTGCCACTAGCGGGACCAGCTCTTTATCAGGCGCTTGGACAAGGTTGGGGTAATTCTTTGCTCGCGTTCCTTGCGCTGGCGTTTACGCCGATCTCGTGGATAGCGTTCAGGTACGGTGAGAGGATACGGACGAGGTATCCTGGAAAGCAGGGGTAGGCAGTAAATGCATTTCACAGCTTCCATATCGAGCCATATTCAAAGCCAATTGTCGTTTCGTAGCCGCAGTGCTTGCCCATTAGCCAGGATAGTGCCCATAACGGAGTTATGTTTTCGTGAGCAGCGGCGCCTTCATCATCCATTTTTGAGTGTGAGCAGCCACACTGGTGATCGTGGTCTACGACAATGTTGTAACATAGCAATATTTGAAGACATAAAATTGACATGGAAGTGAACATAAGAATCACGATGGGTTACGATCCTAAGGATCCTCCCGCATTCCAATCAATATTTCGTTTGTACCATTCCCTCAAATTGAACCAACCAAACCTCGCGTCTTCCACCTCGTGTCTCCCACTCTCTACCTCCACTCGACTGTTCACTACAACAACCTATGAACCGCCATAATAAGCCAAACCATGCCCTCAGCCGACAGCGAAACCAAACGTCGCGCCGCCCGCGAAACTGTTGACATCCTGCACGAAATTTCCACAATTCTCGTAAGCCATATTTCTACCTAGCCTTCCACTCCCTCGCAAGCACCCTATCCTATCGACTTAGCTACCTATCTAGTATTCTGTTGACCTAAATCTCGACTACCCTCCCCTATCCACTCCCTCACACCCCATTGCAGCTGTGACCATACGTTGCCTCCCAAATTCCCGTTCCCTCCTCTCCCCTGCCCTCCACTGACATCTCAGTTCCATCTGCTTCATTCCTCTGACTCGCGTACATCTCGTCTCCTCACTCCACCCCCCTCCTCAAAACTTATCTCTACGCATTCACTGATCCTTCCGCCAGAACACCAATCTCGACCGACAATCCCTGTCCTACTGCATCTCCCTGATCGAAAATGGAGTGAATCCCGAAGTCCTCGCCGTACGTTCTTCCAACCCTTTTCCTTTCATTCGTCCGCACGTCGTTTCCTCTTGCGGGTCGTTGCATGGAGAGTATATATATATATATTCAGTTTTCCAATCGAAACATCTGATTCCTCTGAAAAAGATGAAGCGAGCGCAAGGAACATCCCCATTCCATCCCATCACATACCTGCGCTCGCACTCGCACTCGCCCTAACCCTACCCTACCCTACCCTACCCTGGCCTACCCCACCCTCCTCTACCCTCCCCAAATCCGCCAAACGAACTCATCTCACCCTCGCGATCCACACAGAACGTCATCAAAACCATCCGACAACAAAACGAAAAATACGGCGTGAACGGCGCGGGGAGCGGGGCCAGTGACGAGGACTGATCGAGCCTTTTTTTCCCCCCTACAAAAAATTGCAACGGGCATGAAACACAAGGCGACACGATTGAGCGAAGAGGGGAAGACTATATGAGGATGAGGACAGGCGGGTGATGGAAGCAAGCAAGGAAGGAAGAAGAAGAAGAAGAAGAAGAAGAAGAAGAAGAAGAAGAAGAAGGAAGAATGGCGATCGCTGAAGTCACGACCGGACTGGCTGGACGTAGCATGATGATATGACGGGATGTGCCCATGATGTGACGGACACTCACGAAAAAAACGAGGGAGATGATACCCATTAATTCGTGTCGACCACATCAATACTGATGCCTTGTCCCTTTATTCCTTGCTGCCCTGTCAGGCATCGATCTATCCATTTTACCCAAACGTCGTACACCCGCTCCCCCCATCCCATCTAGTCCGGTCCCTCATCATCATCATCCGCGACCCCCAAATCCGCCAGACCCGCCTGCAGGCCGTCACCAACCCGCTCACGTCTCTTGGCACGCCTCTTCTTCTTCGTCCCACCCATACTGATCGGACTCTCCGAAATCCACCTCGCGATCGCCTCGGCCCGATCGGTACTGATCGGGTACTCCTTGCCATTCTCATCCTGGGCCCAACGCTTCGGCGTTGGTGGAGGGAGGCGATCTTTTTCGACGTCGCCATTACACGACGACGCCGCCGTGCTGGACGCAGGAGACTCTTCGATGGCGGCGTGCTGCTTGTCCCTGAGCGGACCGGAAATGCCCTTCTCGTCATCGAGGGCGCGTTGCTCGCGGGCGCGGACGGCTTTCTGGAAGGATTCCTCGTCGACGACACGATCGTCAGAGAGGGCGTCGATGATGGACTCCTGTTTGATGCGCTCGCGCTTTTGTTCGGGCGTCTCGTCCTCGCGAGCCTTTTGTCGTCGGGCCAGCGCGCTGGAGCTGGATGGGGAGTTCTCTTTGGCCCAGCCACCGGCGGCGTCAGGTAAGGGAGCTGGAGCGCAGAGTTTCTGCCACGGCACTCCGAGGCCGATCCAATTGTTTGCGCGGCGGAGCACTTCGATCCAGTCTGCTCGAGCAGGACTTCTCGCAGCTTGGAAGATCGGGTATCCATCTGCGATTCGGGCTAGACGTGCTGCATTGTGGGCATGACGCAGTAGCTCTGTCGGACTGGTTTGAAGAAGGGCGTGTGCAAGAAGAAGTGAGTGCAGTGCGTCCGTCAGCAGAGGGTGATAGGTGACAGCTTCCCGGGAGCCGAATGCCTCATTCAGCGTCTCGTTATTCCGCATCGCTTCGGTGGTCTCTGCCGTTGGGAAGGGCGGGAGGTCTGCAGGTGGTTTCTCCGCGAAGAGTGTACTCGAAGGATATATCTTCTGAGCTGGAAATTTCGGCCAGCCATCCTCGCCGCGCTCGAAGGGCTCTGGCTTCAACTTCTGGTGCCTGACCAATTGCTGAGCCGATTTCTCGTCGCCGCTGCTATTCTCGACCTCTTCGCCGTCCCCATTCAGCTCGACCAGACGATTCTTGGGCACTGAGCTTTGCGTCTTGGTACCGTTCGCTAAGTCGTACACCCTTTTCATAATCTCGTTGGTAATCTCGTATGGCAATCCTGGTGTGTAATCGAAATGAGCCAAGAAAGCAGTATAATCCTTCAACGCCCGCTTCGCATTCGTCTTGACCACTTTCCTGGCATCGAGCCGTTTCTGGTGAGCTTGAGCGTCCACGCCATTCGTCTCGCCCTTCTCGCTTGCTTCTTGATACTCCTTCAACCCATTCAACGCCGCATGAACACTTTGACAGGCGATCGTGAGGTACACACCCGCCCGGTTGAAGAGAAGCTGCATTTCCAGACTCTTGGGCTGATCCTCCTCCTTCAAATGAGGCACTGATCTCCAATCCCGATAACTCTTCTGCCATGCCTCTTGCTCTTCCCTCATCCTACTGGCCAATTCGAGCTCTTGCTGGTTTGGTCTGTGCTGCCGCTTCAATTCTTCCACTATCCGAAGTGCAATGGTGAGATCGTACGCGGCACCCTCCCACTGTTGCTTGAAGATCTGTACCAGAGCTCGAGTGCGGAGGGGTGCCGGCTGATGTTCTTGCGGGAGCGCATTGATGATGTCCGTCAGAGGCTCCAGTGGCGTGTACTGCTCCATCGCGCGGGACGGTATCTTCTCGTGGAAAAAGTGGACGTATCTGGCATCTGCACAGCACAGTCAGCCTTTATCAACCCCAAAACTCGAAGCTCATTCTCCCCTCACCTGTACTGTTGGGCTCCCGCTTGAGCACATCGGCGCCCACAGTCTCCACCGTACTTGTCGCCTGCATTGTCGCCACACTCGCGGCCACTTCATCCAGCTGGAAAGCATTGCTGAGCAGTTTCACTGCCTTTTGCCGAATCTTGAATATCCTCTCTTTACTCAGCTTCGTACTGTGTCCGCCGCCTGTCCCAAAGTAGTCCATCTTGCCATGCATAGCGGTGCTCGAGACGCCAGTCGAAGCGCGGACCGAATCTTCGGCGGCCAGATCGACCGACTTCCTGATTTTGACGACATCGTAGAAGACCGCGGGGTCGACGAGGCGGGGCGCAGGCATGGTGTAGTTCTGGTGGGCCAGGTTGTCAAGGATCTCGGGCGGGAGCTGGAGCCATGGTCCGTGGAAAGACGAAATGTATCGCCAATGCCTGGAACGGATTGTCAATTGACCTGTCTGAGCTCGTTTTAGTGCCGTCGTCTGAGCCATGGCGGGGATTTGACAGTGCGTTCTACGATACGGGGGAGGCTGTTGAATGCCAGCCTGTAGAGATCGGACGAGAAGCTAAGGAGACAGAGGGAGAAAGCGCGACGTACTTACTTGTTTCTGCATATGATCAAGCTGGAGCCGGCGGGATTGGCATTCGATGCTCCTGACTGCGCTGCCTCTTTACCACCTTTCTTCTTCGCCATGTTCGCCCTCGTACAGTCGCGTAGCAGAAGCGACGGACCGTTCGCGGTAGTGGCAATGCGCCGGCGGAAGTGGAAGTTGGGTGTGAAGGGTCGAATGGAATCTCAGAAATCTTGAAAGCTTCAGGCAATGCGAGAATCCACCACCGAAAGCGAGCGGCATTTGCAGGGTCCGGTCTGCAGAGTGGAATGGGCTGAATCAGCGACCAATCAATGTTTACCGACAAGCTTCTTCATGGCATGTGAGATGAATACCAGCGTTTCAGAAAATCAAAAGAGATGTTGGGTAATGCTTTGCAGGATGCGAGAATCTCAATATAGATCTGTACACATTACCCACACAAAGCGAACCCACGCGGAAACCAAGTCGAGAAGGACCGTACTGTACACCGTGGGGTATCTCCCATATGCTTTGCCCTTTCCCAGTCCTTTGCACCGTAGAACGCCAGCGCCGAGTGGCACGGTAGTGGTGATTTCCTTCGTCTTCTTCTACACTTCGTAGAGCCCGCTGCCTCCCATAGATCACTTGGTGGTTGCCGCAGAACCGAAGTCATCTCGCAACCAACGTTCCGAGAGAGGCAGTACTCCCTACTTCTAGCACCAGTGACAGTGATATCCGTCTCGGTCTCGCCACAACATCATCTCTTCCTACTCTTCTGAATCGCATTCTCATCCCCCTCGAAAACAAACGCATTCACGACCTGTCCCGGCCTCCAGCCCTGCGCCTCCAAGGTGCGGTTCTCATCGAGAGCCTTGCCCAAGTAGACGAGTCGACAATGGCGCACGCCGAGCTGGTCCTTGATGGCACGGATGGCCACGGCCACGGTCTGCTTGGAGCCGAGGGTGACTTCGAGGTCGCTGGCACGATCGCTGAGTCGTAATTTCAGTCGAAGTTCCTCGCCGATGGATTCCGCGCGTCCCTTGCCCTTTTCCTGTCGGCGGGCGAGAGAAGCTTCGTTCGCCTCGTCCTCTTCTTCGTCCTCCTCCGCCTCGGCGTCCAGGTCCTTACCCTCGTCCTCGATGATGTCCTGGGGATCGGTGACGACCCAGTACGGAATGTCGTAGAGTTGTCCTTGCTCGTCGTAGACACCTTCTCGCTGCTTCTCCCTCGTGCGACCTCGTCCCACCTTGCCGTGGGGACACGTAATGTTCGCAGCGTCCATGATGGCCTGCGCTTCCGCCACGTCGTCCTGCCGGAGACACTCGCACACGAGTTTCAACGCATCCCATATCTCTTCCCGGCCCGTCACTCTCGTCTCGAAGAAGATGCGCCGCTGCAGCTCGAGATGCGAACGCGTCCAGGGCGGCGGCCTATTGGACACATTCTTGGGGCTGGTCTCGAGCGGTTTCGGTCTCTCGATGGGCTTGTTGGGTCGAATCACCGGATTCGTCGCATGTCGTCTCGAAGACGACGGTTCGTTCCCGTCTCGAGTGCTCGTCAGCGGGTTGATGTTCGCCCGGGAAGAGTCGTGCGGGAGACGACCGTCGGCGTGAAGCGCAGGCGAGTCGGTTCTGGATTGGCAGCAGCCCTGGAATGAGAGTCAGTATATCACCGCCTCGACATCTCAATGCCCAATAGACCAAACGGTGCGCCAGACAGTGGAGGTGTAAAACAGCCGAGCCAGTATCCAATGCCTCGCATCCGTCTCTCTCCACCACCACCACCACCAAACCTGTCGCACCTCACAGCCTCCATCCATAAAAACCACCCAACCTCAAACTTCAGCGTACAACTCACCATCTTCACCGCCAATCAATTCCGCCCACTCCAAACCCACACGTCCAGACGCTTCACTTCACTTCACTTCACTCCACTCCACTCCACCACAGTGAACAAAAGCGCTCACCCTCAGCAATCGTCTGATCTCGTGTCGTCTCGTCTCGTGTCGTCTCGTCGTGGCGTAGTGATGAGAAATCCTCCCGAACCAAAAACCAAAATCCTCCTATCCTATCTTATCCAATCCTATCCTATCCTTCCCACCAACGAGCCAGCCAGCCAGCCAGCCAGCCAGCCAGCGATCCGCGCAAGAATGACGCCAAATCTCCTCCTCCTCCGTCGTCGCAGCTAACAATAGCAGCAGCAACGCGACGCAACGCAACGCAACGCAACGCAGCGCAATTTAGCGAAACAGAACCAGGTTCTAGCCCTTGTCTTGTCTTGCCGGGGGGGTGGGAGGGAAGCAGGGTACACACTCTGTCATCAAAAAGAAGATGACGACGGTGGAAGTAAACAGAAAATCCCGAGCCGCTCGCACGCAGGCGAAGGAAATGCGTGGAAAAATAAGAATCCTCGACCGATCGAGACGCAGCAAAGGTAGGAAGGAAGTGAGTAAAGTAGATTAAGTGGTAAGGTAGCGTACGTAGCGTGGCGAAGAAAGTATTGAGCAGCCGACGGAGCGGGAAGCCAAAAATGCCCTTCTTTACCTAATGAATCTCTCTCTCTCCCCCTTGAGAAATTAAGGTAGAAGGCGAAGGCGAAATCGATGACACCCTACTTTTTGATAATTCTACCTCAAAAATCCCTGCTCAAGTACAAGTACTACATCCTACCTTGGAGACAACGGATCGAGGAGCGAAATTCCTTCCTCCCTGTCTAACTATTACTATTGCGAACAAGATAGTAGATTGGTCGTAGCATGGCACGGCTGGACAAACGATAACCACCACAGCCCGTCCACGAGCGGAAACGATCAAGTGAGTAGGCATCGATGAGGAGAAGAACAGAGAAAGAGAGAAGGTGGAAAAGAGCATCATGTATTACCCGCCATCTACCGACTATACGAACCGCGTTCCGCATCAAGAAACCACACCCGGGGGTATCTCTCATCGAATCCAACAAGGAAAAAATGGATGAATTTTGGGATAATGGGGTATTCGCGACCACCCCCCTTCGTCCGAACCAGCAACAGCCCGCGCCCCATGGGCATGGGCGTGGAAAACCATCGGGTGCCGATGGCGGGTCGGAGGCCGGGGCGGTAAAAACATCGTCAAAAAAGCATGCAGAGCACAAGAGCTAAACAATGCAGTGTGGTATCTAAGCAAGCACGCAAAACAACCAGAAAAGGCACACCCCGCAGGATCCTTCCCAATGCAACGCGGGAAAACAGAGCAATCGTGGGCTGGCGCAGACCGTGAGCGAGTGGTCAGAGTTGGTGATTAGGTCCGGCGCAGTCCGAGAGGTGAGTGTTGGGTATCTTCAGAAGTCGAGGAGGGAACAACGGCGGTCATGACAGTCGGTCCACGCGTGACCAGCCGGGCATAGTCGACGTTCCCGGTGGGGGCGATATCTCTCCAGAACTGCATCGGACTGAGAGTGACATCGCGCTCTGCATCTCTAGACCTGCGAGAGTCTGAGGGTGCCCGTCCGCGCGATGTGTGGTCATCCACCAACCTAAGCCGAGGCGGTGACGGTGGGAGTGGTCTGATGCTGAGGCTGGCCGACGTTGACGGCGTCAGGGACGACATCGCCAATGCTCTGCTGGGCCTCTGGCTCCGCTGCCTTGCTCTCACCGTTGGAGAGTGGAGTCTCCTCCGCTGGCTTGGTCTCTACGGTCTCCTCCTTCTTGGCTTCGGTGGCGGCGGGAGCGGGCGTCTCCTTCTTGGGAGCCTGGATGCGGTTGAGGGCCTTGCTGGCACGGCGGCCGAGACTGCCGAGGACAGACTGGCGCTTATTGGGGGTGGTGGTCTCGGCCTTGGGCTCCTCAGCCTTCTCAGCTGGGGTCTCGGTTGATGGCTCCACAGCAGCGGCTTCGGCGGCGGGCTCCTCCACCTTGGCGGCGGGCTCAGCAGCGGCGGGCTCTTCCACGACAGGAGTCTCCTCCTTCTTGGTGGGCGGCTCCTTCATGTGAGTCGAAGGGCTGGCGCTTCGGTTGCGCTTGATGAAGCCACCGATGCCAGAGAGGAAGTTGTTCTTCTCCTTGGTGGGCGAGGCGGCTGGCTCCTCCTTCTTCACTTCGGGAGCCTCTTCGACCTTGGGCTCCTCCACGGCCGGGATGGCCGTGTCGGCGACTTCGGTGGAGGCGGTGGTGGTCTCTGGGAGGACAGGTGGGTTCTCCGACACCGCATCCTTGGCGGGCTCTGGCTTGAGCTCGGCCTCCTTCTGATCCTTCTCCTTGGCTGGGCTCTGGATCTTGCTCCAGGTCGACGAGACGCGTCCAAAGATGCTACCTCGCTTGGACGGCTTCTTGTCGTCCGCCACCGGGGTCTCGACAGCCTTCTCCTCACCCGCCTGTGCTTCCGCTGCGGCAGGAGAAGTCTCGGCGGCGACGGCGGCGGCCGCAATGGGAGCTGCTTCGGTGGTGTCGGCCACGGGAGCTGCCTCACCCTCGGTCTTGGCCTCCTCCTTTTCCGCCTTCTCTTCCTTCTTCTCGGCAATCTTCTGCTCGGCCTCGTCCTTGTGGGACTTGAGGCGGTTGAAGAGACCGCGGCTGGTGGATCGGCTCTTCTGATCCTTCTTCTCGCTGACCTCGCCGTCGGAAGAGGTGGCACGCTGCTCCACGGGCACCTCGATGCTCTTCTTCGGCTTCGAGGCAGCAACCACGACGTTTGACTTGTCTGGTGACGATTAGTTCCCGTCCCCTCATCATCATCGTCGTCTCCAATCACTTACTCAGCTTCTCGATCTCGGCCTTGTAGCCTTCACTGCTGCGGACCTCCTCCTTGGAAGCCTTGCCGAGCTCGATGGCCTTCTCGATGCTGAGGTACCAGCCATCACGCTTGGCCTCGTCCTCAGCCTTGAAGGTGTGGTTGTGGCCGTTGATCTTGAAGGAGAACTGATTGGGGTACTCCTTCTTCAGGTCGGTGGCATCGTACAGGGCCAGAACATCGGCCGGGTGGGTCTTGTCCGAGTCACCCTTTTTGTTGAAGAACAGCAGGCCCTTGCCGGTCTGGCTGGCCCACGCGACCACGGGGTGCGAGACGTCTGGCTTCTCGCCGCGGAGGTAGAGGTCGAGGTTGGCCGGTACCACCGCGTCGTCGCTGAGCCAAAACTCCTTCTTCGATGGAATGAGAGATCTGGTTTGGCGTCAGTGTTGCACGGGGGACACGATGAGATGATAGCATTCCACTCACTTGACGAGACCTGGGCCCTTGTATGCCAGCTGGCCCTCCGCAATAGGTTCGACCGTCTTCTCCGCCGCCTCCGTCTTGACCTCCTCAGCGGACGTGGCGGGCAGCTCTGTAGTGGTCTCCGGGAGGGTCACAGGGGCCTCCGCTTCCGCCTTCGATTCCACCGGTGCCTCGGGGACAGCAGCCACGGGCGTAGCAGCGGGCTCCGTGGACGCGGGCACGGCGGCGGGAGTCTCCTGGACGGTCGACATGTTCAATTATGGAGGCGGAAAAAAGTGGATGGGATGAAGGGGGGTCGTCAGCCTGTCACACGTTCGACCGTGCAAGTTGAGGATGGAGGTGTGGGTGGACGGGCGGGCGGAGCTGACGTTTTTCTCGCAGTCGAAACGAGGTGTGTGGTGGAGGGTGTGAATCAAGCAGGCAAGCACGAGGGTATCACGGGGAAAGGACGCTGAAGGGATGCCAGGATGAGGAAAGAAGCAGGAGCTGGCAGGAGGTTTTGAAAAGGCAGGTGCGGGACGTGCACCTTCAACGGTTGGAAATTAATGGCGGACACGGGCCCTCCGCACAGGTTTTATATACGAACGATTCGCGCGGCTGTCGCCCAGGCTCAGGCTCAGGCGCAGGCCGCTACTTTTGGCCGCCGCGCGTGATGAGACGGACGTGCGGTGATGCTGGGACGGAGTGTGGAGGGAGACGGACGACGACGACGACGACACGTTGTTGGGGCGGGTGTGCAGTGTCATCATCATGCGAGTGACTTTTGTCCTGACGAGCGTCCCCCATACAGCTCTGAGCCTGGGGGGGCGTGTGTGTGTCAGGCGACAGCACCCGACGACGATGGCAGCGGTGATGATAAGACGACGGTGCTAGCGAAACGACTAGCGCGTGTGAGAGATGCACCTATCCGCTGCACGACCGCTCAGCCGCCCGCGCGGTGCGGACTGTGCGGGATCTGTGCAGTGCACCAAGGCAATCCAATCCGCCCTCGCCAACCTGTCCCTGTCCCTGATGGACTAATGGACTGATGATGAACGCCTGTAATTTCCATAGTCGGTGGTGATGAGGATGAGGATGAGGATAAGAATGAAGGCCGGCCACCAGCCACCAGCCACCAGCCACCCGCCCGCGCGCGTCAAATCAATGTACACCATTGAATGAATGAACGATGCTGTGCTTCTGGTGGGCGGATCTGATGTGGGCGTCCACACACGCCCGTGCCGAATAGCTCCCCGGCAGACCCTCCAACTCAAAAGCAGACGCGAGCTGCTGCTGCAGCTGCATGTCTGGTGTTCTGCAGGGAGCGGCGATCGCAGACGGAGTGTTCCATCACCCCATCCAGTCATCACCATCACCATCACCATCACCAGAGCGCAGCACTACTTTTGTCACCCCGACTCACCCACAGCTCTGCCGCATCAATGTAAGGTAATCAATTGATGCTGACTCCCGCACTCCACGTCCCCATCCCCATCCCCATCCCCATCCCCGTCCCATACTGCATGTATACACCATCGGAAGTCACCGTGTCTCCGCCCAATCACAATCACCGTGCCGCAGCCCACCCCCCCCCAGGCCCCCTTCAACGTCCACTCGTGCTGGCGCGCTGCTATCGATAAGGACCCCGGTCGTGCCTGCCTGCCGTCCATCCGCCTCTCAAGCTCTCATCACACAGAAAGCGGCCGTTGCGACACATTCTCTCGTACAGACAGTACGGCAGTGGTAGGACGGTGAGTACCACCGCCCGTCCCCTCTGAAACACCCTCTCTCCTTCTGTCTCTCTTTCTGTCTCTCTCTCTCTCCACACACGCCACACCCACCCCCGAGATCTTTCTCGCATACAATACAGTAACGATGAGATGCCCTGAGACCTGAGACCTGAGACCGCCACCATCTCGCCCGCGCCATCCTCTCTAGCGCCGCTGATCCGAATTCCATGTCCCGACCGCACGTGTGTGTATCACTTGGGCTCGGGGGGGGGGGGGGGGGGGGGTGGAGAACCCAAAAACACAAAGACTAAAT